>VZRZ01004779.1:801077-813157 GCA_013398175.1 Climacteris rufus | reverse complement strand
GGGGGACACGGCAGAGGAAAAATGTTTAGGAGATGTTCCTTTGTTTTTGCTTGCTCCTTTGACTCTGTAATAAATTCACTTTATCACTTAGAAGCACTGACCTTGTCTCAGCCTCATTTTGCTCCTCTGCCAGCATTTCTTATCATGGTTTAGTAACACAGTTCTGTCCAGAAGGGGAAAAGAGCAGTTCTGGTGGGGCCTCGGCCGTTGGCCAGGGCTAAACCACTACACACGCCTAGAGTCAGATCTGCTTTTAACTTTGAGAATAAAGTGAAAGGTGTTCCTAGCAAACAGACTTTGATTTCTGAGCATGTCGATGTTTCTTGTTTGTAAGACTCTGTATATGTAGCTCTAATCAACCATCACTCTGTGTTCAAGTGAAATAAAAAGGTATTTCTTCATGATGGACAGAGCTTATGGATAGTCTGCTATTAAGAATTATTGCTGTAAGAACTCATCACTCTCTTGCCATTATAGCAAGTGGTTTTCAGTACAGTATGGACAGCTCTCATTTCATGTTCATCAGTGAGTCTTTCTAGCAGTAAGAATATATCTCTTCATTTCTTTATGCTCTGAGGCATTTCTGTTCATTTCTTGTAAATGAGCAAATAAACAATCTAACTCCTGTCTCTTAACATCCATAGTCTGAGGGGCTTTTCTTTCTGGCTGCTTAAACAGCTGACACAGTAGGCGGTTTCTGTGGGTGGCCAGGCACGTGCTAGATAGACAACTATTTTAAATTGAATTGCAATATAGTAAATAGCCAAGACTGAGGTGCTGGGGTTTTCCCAGCCACTGCCATAGATGAAAACAAATTTTCAGTAGTAGGTTTTGCTATCCTAAAAGTTGTAGACAATTGAATTTTGTCACATTTTGGTGTGTTTTGATAACAAGATGCAAATGTCCTGTGAAGTAAACAGAACAAAGTACAATTGGTGGGACTTCCCACTTCCCATGTTTCTTACTTCTTTCTCTTCTTGTCATGTACTTCCAGACACTATTAAGGAGTTGACTCTGAACTTTTATTTTGTGTGTCTATGTCCATTTCCAGTCCTTATGCTGATCTGGTAAATCTGTAAATAGACACTAGACATGGCATTTCTGCATTTTCTTTGCATGGCATAATGGACATATTTTCCCTAGTAGTAGTGATTAACTAACATAAATGCCACTGCAAAATCATTGTGCAAAATGACTTGTGAACCAGTCATCCTTTTTGCCACTCCTCCAATTTTCTGTTGTGTCTCCCTGGTGTGTTATTTGAATGCATTTCTGAAGTGCATTAAACCGTAAGACTTGTATTTCTGCGGTTCTCTATTCTGCCTTTTTTCTCCAATGAGAAAATTTGTTTTCATTACTTAAAACCTATGACTCCTTGTTAGTTATTGATGACATGTTCCAAGAAGTTTTCTAATGTGTAAAGGACAATAGATTTTAGAAATCTTCTTACATGATGTTCAAAGTGATTCTTGGATCAGAGAAAGGAAAAAAACCACTTTGTTAAAGACCTGGGTAGCTCTCTCAGGCCTTTGGAGCAGATTTATAAGTCACAATTTAAAGTTTAAGCTATCAGGACCAAGCTAGTGAATGTGGGCCTTCTTCCCAGACCGTTATATGCCTGACCATAAATACCAAGATTTTAAATTTGGCTGGAATCTAGAGGAAGACTACACATAAAACACGAGCAGGACATAATGTACTCCAGTAGGGCAAGTGGCTAGAGATGCACTAATTATTTGTAGCAAGGTGTATTACATTCCTGTAGCTCCAATCAAACATAATACCATAAAGCAGTAACTGAAGCCATATTACTATTTCCATTCAACAGGAACAAAGTCAGTCTTCCTACCACCAAAAAGAAGCTTCACTTAAATAACGGTTATGTTAAAAATGGAGATCTTGTGTTGGAAAAAACTCCAAGGCAAACAGGAGGTGCTATTTGCATTCGTGTAAAACTTATATCTGAATCTCAATCTAGAGAAAAAATTACTAATATCTATTGATTTTTGAAGAGACTGGATGCATTTGATGTGTTTCAACAGCCTCTCCTGGTGTCTTTGCATGTCAATTAGGACTACTCTACCTTCCATTCCATTGGATTTGCTAGCTATTTCTTGATGACAAAGAAAATATGCTTGAGATTGTTTCAGTTCCATTTGGATGACCATACTGACAGCCCAGCACATGGTGACTGTAGAAAGACCCCTTTTAGAAAGCTAGGGAGTCCTGGCAGAGAGCCACCAAACACAGTACAGTCTGGATTTAGAGTAGATCTTATCTGCCAAGATTGTTAATTACCTCCTGCAGGAGTGGCTTCTCTGGCCAGTAGTCATGTCTAAACATAAAGCAGTATTTGAAGTTTTCATGATCTAATGAGCTGGTAGGTAGCTTTGAGTACTCTGGAAAGTAAAAATTTTCTCAAAGATTTTTTCACTGACTTTGATGCAGACAGGACTCTGCTAGTAGGGAATATATGAACTACTTTTAGTGGCAGATGATCTAGGATGATAAACTGGTGCAGCACTAGCATGGATCCAGTAATTTTCCTAGTGAACTCAAAAGAGAGATGCTGGACAACCTTCCTTTCATACCCATTTCCACTTTCTTTTAATATTTACTTTAGATGAGTGCATTGAGTCTGTGTTGACTATGTGCAATTGTTTATCTTGTTTTGCATTACTACAGGGATGGCAGTTCGTCTCTTGACAAGGTACGGTTAGTACAAACTAATTCCAGAGGAAGCAAACACAGCTCTGGCCAAGGCATTGTTTGCAATTTGTGCTGAAGACAAAGTGCTAAGTCACTTCCTCTCTTAATCAGAGTGTTGTAGAGCCTCTGGGCCTCACTGAGATTTTTTACTTTGTAGCCTAGGAGTATCAATATTTCAAAGTTTTGGTAATTTATCTTGTATTTGACATTTTGCCTAGCCTTTCTGAGATCTCAGATTCCTGCCTCTTTCTCCATGGTAAGTATGGCTAGAATGTAATAGATCATCGAATCACAGAATATTTTGGATTGGAAGGGACCTCTCTAAGGTCATCTAGTCCGACTTCCTGCAATGAGCAGAGACATCCTCAACTACATCAGGTTGCTCAGAGACCCATCCAGCCTGACCTTGAATGTTGCCAGGGATGGGGCATCTGCTGCCTCTCTGGATAACCTTTTCCAGTGTTTCTCCACCCTAATTGTAAAATATGTTCCTTATATCTAGTCTGAATCTACTATCTTTTAGTCTAAAACCGTTATCCCTTTTCCTTTCACTACAGGCCTAAAAACACTATTCTCATCTTTCTTACAAACGTGCTTTCAGTATGGAAAAACTGCAAGGAGAAGTCTTCTCCATGACCCCAACTCTCTCATCTTTTTCTCATAAGAGAGATATTCTATCTCTCTGACTATTTTTGTGGCCCTCCTGGACTTGCTTCAACATCTCCATGTCTTTCCAGTCCTGAGGACTCCAGAGATGGATGCAGTGGTCCAGGTGGAATCTCACCAGAGCTGAGTACAGGGGTAAAATTGCCTCCCTCAACCTGCTGGACGTGCTTCTTTTTATGTAGCCCCTTTCTTTTTATGTAGAGTACAGTTTGGTCTCTGGGCTGCAATCAGACATTGCTGGCTCATGACCATTTTTTCATCCACCAGTACCCCCAAGTCTTTCTCAGCAAGGCTGATCTCAACCCATTCATCCCCCAGGCTGTATTGATTCCAGATTGCCCCAACCCAGGTGCAGGACTTTTCACTTGACCTTGTTGAATATCGTGAGTTTCATGTGGACTCACTTTTTGAGCTTGTCCAGGTCCCTGTGGATGGCAATCTCATTCCTCAGGCAAGTCAACTGCACCACTCAGCTTGGTGTTGTCTGCAAACTTGCTGAGAGTGCACTTGATCCCATTGTCTAGGTCAGTGACTCATATAAAGAGTGCTGGACCTAATACAGAACCTTGAGGGACACCACTCATCACTGATCTCCATCCTGGCATTAAGTTGACTACTACTGTCTGGATGCAACTATCCAACCAATTCTTTATCCACCAAGTATCAGGTTACTTCCAATGGCTCCTTGTATGCTTCTTATTGCTGCTTTATGGTCTTATCCAAATTCCCAAAGAAAATAAGAAAAGATTCAAACTGTGGTTAGATAATTCCACTTTTTGATGTAGGCTTCATGAGGACAGCTAAGACCTTCTGAGAATGTCAAAGGCAGGGTGAAAGAATGGGAAGACCTGGAACAAAAGATTCCTCCTGCCCATGGGGTCCTGCTTGTAGGAGAAGAATTCAGTCGGAAGGGCTTTTCTCCTGAATCACTCACAAGTGACACCCAGTTTCTACCCATAAATTACTATATAAAAATAGTAGCAAGAAAGTATGAGAAGGTTTATCCCAAAAGGGTTCCATGAGGCTGTTTAGGGATTATGTTATGAAATGTTTGTGGAAAATGTTTCTGAGATGTGGCAGAATAAAACTCTAACATAGATCCTTACTCTCCAATGCTTACTGTTTAAATAAACAGAAATGTGGAAGAAGAATAGGAGAAAGAATTGCAATGAAACCTGAAGTAGTTGCATTGTTCCCTTCTAGCATTTAAGACTGGTTTGTTAGTGTTCAGCTCCTTGCACTTAATTCCCAGCAGAATAAGACCCTCACAGGCACACACAAACTCAGATGTATGGTATGTCTCAGCATAACCTGGAGGTCTCCAGAACTTCATTTTAGTTCAGAAAGATTCTATAGGGCACTCACTGCTCTTAAAAATGGAAGGAAATTCAATTTAAAAATAAAGGATATTTTGACTGCTTGTACATTCTTGTTCTCTTAGGCATTTATTCAAAGTGCCTGTCCATTTCCAATAGATTTCCAGCTGCTAAATAAATTATTACGTTTATCATTGTAATTTTTTTTTTTGCACAACTATGCTTTTTCACAGTGCATTAGTGTGAGATAAAAATAACAGGCATTTACCACAGGCTATTCTTTGGCCACTGAAAAAATGTCTGTTTGCATAATAGATACTGCATATTCCTATAAAGGACAAGACAAGAAAAAGCTTTAAAGAAAGGTCACAAAATCTGGTCTTCTCATCAGTTGTTCAAAACTAAAAATCTGACAGAAAAACCACAACTCTCTAGGCATAGCAGTGTATATATGATTCTCTTATTAATTATCTTCAGACTATGATTAGCTTTCTCATGTTCTGATTCTTTTCAGTGAAATTATATTTCTGATTCACCAAGTGCTACCATTTGGACAGTCACATTGAAGTTGTTAGTAAGTGTAGGTCACTTGTATTCCTGTATTTGATCCACTGCTTTGCACAAGACACCTGTAAATGTCAGGTTTTCTCTTCATTTATGTTAGTGCAGTGTCTGGTGTGCCACAGCCTCTATCGAAACACCCAACACAGCAGCTAGAGCCTCATAGCATTCCTTGCACTGGCTGCACTTCTGTTCCCCCATTTCAGTCAATTGTTTATGGCAGTGCATGATCAGCTCTCAGAGTCCTTTTATTGCAATAGATAACATACCGCAATTTCAGGTATACAGAGATTTGAAAATGAAGTAATTTAATTGTTTGACTTATCACACTGTGAGCTTAAAAGCTTACCTCTGTCAAGATGCAAAAAGTACTTCTGTCAAGATGCAAAATTTTTATATCATGCTACACCTATTTTTGTTCTAACAGAAACAGGACCAAGATGCAGTGCATTAATATGACAACACAGTAAAGCCTTCAGACTTTTTTTTCAGAGACAATGCATTGCTATACTGTAGTCATACACAGTACAGTTGCTCATTGCACTTTGGAAGATCATCATAAGATACAATATGTTGGAAACAGGACTTTTTTTTTATTTTGTCCTGTGTTTTTTCATGAGGTTAAGAGATTGCCCTTATTACTTTTAATTCAATACTTTTTAGTATTGAATAAACCTCCAAGTATTTAGTATTGAATAAATCTCCATCAGCCCCAACTCTCTCAACCTGTCTTTGTAGAAGAGGTGCTCCAGCCCTCTGATCATCTTCCTGGCCTTCCTCTGGATTCTTTCCAGCAGGTCCATGTCCTTCTTATGCTGGGGGCACCGGAGTAAGACACAACAGTCCAGGTGGTGTCTCATGATAGTGGAGTAAAGGAGGGAAATCACCTCCCTTGCCCTGCTGCCCCTGCTACTTTTGATGTAGCCTAGGATTCATTTGGCTTTCTCAGCTGCAAGCACACGTTGCCAGGTCATGTTAGACTACTTGTCCACCAGTACCTGTGTTTCTTCCCAGGGCACCTCTCAGTCCATTCCCTCCCCAGCCTGTACCTGTGTGTGGGATTATCCTCGCCCAGGTGCAAGACCTTGCACTTGGCCTTGTTGAACTTCATGAAGTTCGCACAGGCCCACTTCTTCAGTATGATAATGTCCTTCTGAATGTCATCCCTTCCCTCCAACATGTCCACCACAACACACAGATTGGTGTCCTTGGCAAACTTGCTGAGGTGTATTCAATCCTATATTGCTAACAACCATGTTAATCATCACTTGTCCCAATACTGACCCCTGAGGGGTCCCTCATCACTGGTCTCTGCTTGGACATGGAGCCACTGACCACAACTCTTTGAGTACCACCGTCCAGCAAAGTCCTTATTCACCAAATGGTCTGCACGTTGAGGGTTCAGCAACATTAAGACATATTTTCTTTACTGAAAGACCTTATGTTGCCACTTACTATTTTGCCTTCCACTTTAGTTCTGTTTTTCTGAAGGCTCCTTTTACTGTTGCAACCAACTTGGACAGTGTGGTTAAATAGTATCTGTGTAAGACTGAACTCAGATTCCACTTTTTCTTAGACTTCTCTAATTCTGTAAATGGAACTATCAGAGTATCTGCAAGCTGATGATTCTTTTCTTTTTCTAGTGCAGAAGTCACATGTAGTTGTTCTGTGAGCTGAAAGCATCCATATGGACAGCAGACACACTTAAAAGTAATTTAATTAGTGGTGTAAATTCACCTCATTCAATTCTTCTTTCGTGATTTCATCTAGGCTAGGTATATATTGTGTCGCAAGCTGACACGAAAGAAAGACGCAAACACCTGCTGAAGAGAGAGCCAAGAAACTGGGGCTGAACCAGCCCGACTTTATTTTATATGTCTCTTAGAAACCACAGTGGATTGGAGGGAGAACTCTCCGCCCCTCAATCACGCTGGTCAAAGGAAATATCCATCAAATCTCTCCGCCCAGGAGAAAGGAATGTAAATAATAAACTACCGTTACAAAAACATGTATGTTGGTTATGTTAACAGAGAATGTGTGAGAAACAGTTACAGAAGAATGAAAACATCAAGAACTGCAAAACTCAGGGCAACATATATTGCCTCTCTGTTTGAAATCAGTATGGATTATTCAAAGTAGAATCATGCTTACTTGCAGTAAACTTGGTCTGGATGAACAGAATTAAGTACCTCATTCAAGTGTAAGGTTTGTCATTGGACTTTCATCTTCAAAACTGCCAGTACAGCTTCTGCTTTAATTTTGGTAAGCCCTATATCATTTGACTCTAGGAGAGAAGTTCTGCTTGACAATATGTAAAAGGTCATGTAAAGTTCTGGTTCTCCTACTGATTTTTTTGTTCCAAGTTCCACTGGTATTGTAAAATTAGATATGTGTATTAAATTCTGCTCAAAATTTTATTTTTGTCATTTAACCTATCAGCAATGATGAAACCATCCCTAAATTCCTCTTAGTAAATTAAAACCTGCTTGACGAGGATCAAAAAGTACATATTAATTACATATATCCCAAAATTCCATTAATATTTTTAGCTAGATCATAATTTATATCTGTTAAAATCTATGTTCAGGGTTTTTTTGACTTAATGTGTGTGTGCATGTGTGTGGTTTTTCTGCTCCCTTTCACTTGTTACAACATTAATTTCTTCTAGTGCTATGAAATTTCATCAGCATTTCAGCAGTTAGAAAACAAACTGAATTATTAACATTGCTGTCTATCAGGTCTTTCATTTATTTTTCTAATAACTCTTCAACCTGCCATTTAAAAATAAATGTTTAATTTTAGTTCCTGCAGTTTACTGTCTTTTCATATTATTGATATAAGGGAAAGTATTTCATGTTATGTAATGTGAAAACACTGTTACTGTTTATGTTTTCCAAATATGCAGTAGAAGCATTTCTGCTGTTCCACATTCTTTTACACAATTCTATTTTCCATATCTAGTTGTAAAGCAGTACTAGTATTTGAAATATCATTGTCTCTGATTAACTGAACTTCCTTAATTTCCATGGGATATATCTATTTGCCTTTTCTTTTTTCTGTGTTCTTAAACTCTTTGGCTCTTCAGTTATACACTAACTGTTGCCAGCTTTTGTGGTTTTTTTCCTCCCCCATTTGTCTCATGTTTTATTATTATTGTGCTGCTTTCTCTTCTTTTAGAAGATGGTAAGAAATGAGTTGGGGATGCAGATAAAAGATAAGTTTTAAGTAGTATAATTGAGATGGATTGCCATAACCATGAGTATGGAATTCCAACGAGGGGGAGTGTTTTGTTCCAAGGATGTTTTTGCAGGTGTTCTGGATCTGGCACAGAATTAAGTTTACTTTCTTCATAGCAAGGCAGTTGTGCTGTGTTTTGGCTTTGTGATGAAAACGGTGCTGAAAACATGCCAATGTTTGGGCTATTGCTCAGCAATGCTTGCACAGGATCAGGGCAGTCTGTCCCATTCTGCCCACACTCCCATACCAGCAAGAAGGCAAGAATTTGGGAGAAGACAAGAGCCAGGACAGCTGACCCTGTATAACATATAACATCACGGCCACCAATAAAACTGGGTAGAGGAAAAGGGTGAGATAAGGATTGTTTTCAAAGCTGTTTGTCAGAGACTGCTTGTCTGCTTGTGGACTTTGGTGAGTAGTTGCCTTAGCATATTTTTTTTAAATCCTTACTTATTACATTTTAAAATTCTCACTTTTTTTTTTCTTCACCTATTAAGCTATCTTTCTTTTGACCTAGTGGTTTTCTTTCTTTTTCTCCTATGCTCTTCCTTATCCCACTGGGGGAGGAGTGGTGGAGGAAGTGAGCTAGCAGCTGTGTGGGTGTTTACCTGCTGGATGCGGTCAACATGCAACACCAGGATGGAAGACAAATACATTAAGAGCACAACCTCTGAGTAATGTGGTTTTGAGGTTTGAGGGAATGAAGTATTTTTAATGAGAAGAAAGCCAGGGAAGAGACATTTGTGTGACCACAGATGAAAGGAGAAGGAGGACAGGATCAGAAAGCTGGGACTGTTTAACCTTGAGAAGAGGAGACTCAAGGGAGAGGATCTTATTGTTGTGTCTAAAAGCCTGATAGGAGAAATAAATATGAAGCCAGGTTCCTAGTGCTATCCAGAGAGGAACAAGAGGCAATGGGCACAAACTGAAATACAAGAAGTTTCATGTAATTTATGACAAAAACTATTTAATGTGAGGATGGTTGAACATTGGAACAGGTTGCCTACAGGGGTTGTGAAGTCTACAACCCTGGTTATCCTTGGATGTCCAGTATGACATATTGACACATGCTCTGAGCAGAAGGCTAGACTAAAGGTTCTCTAGACATCCCTTCCAGCCTCAGCTACGTTGGGACTGTGAAATTTCATGGGTGTTCAGTGACCCACAGTTTTGTGGATCAAGCAGTCAAGCATAGTCAGCATAGACAACATGTGATATCAGAGAGCTTTCTCAGACACAGCTGTAACATTTTTTTCCAAGCTCCAGAATTACTTTTCAGTCCTGGATACAAAGGATTTTAGAATCAATTAGTTTTTCATTGTTGTTTTAACAGAGTGATTTTTAGTTTGAACCTGCAGCTTTTTCACTGACAAAACTAAGCACTTTTGCTTTGACATAGAAAAGCAAAGAAGCCTGTCTTAGTGCAGCACTGTTATTTTGGAACATACTGTAGTTAGGTGCATGTTCCTGGACCAAACAGAGTCATCTGAGGCAGCAGAGTCTTGTAAGAGAACTTTCCAGTTACAGACTAATGTGCAGAAGGCTGATTCCTCATATCTGAGTGTAAAATGACTCTACAGAAATTGATACTCTAGTATCAATTAGTAGTATCAATATACGGTTAGTTCGATACTCACAGCTCTGCTGGAACCTGGGTGTAAAACGATAGCCTTTACACAAGTGCTATTTTGTAGTAGGAGTGCTGATAGAATAGTTTAATTCACAAGTATCAAAACTAATGTTTCAAGACAACTCATTATCCTGATCCAGCCTGCTTTTTAGGTTCAACTTGCTGGTTTTACTGCTGGCTTTTTTTATTTGCTGATGGTTTTATAGCTAAGAGTTTGTTTACCTTCTTGTGTTGCATGCAGTCCTTGGCTTTCAGTGAGCAGTCCTGATTATTCTTCTCTACTGAGATTATTAATTGTTGCTATTCAGGTATGTATTTCATCAAGTAAATCTTGACTGCGTGATTAAAAAGAAGTAGTCCATCCTTTTTTTATGTATGAGTGAAACATTACACTAAAAAAAACCAAAAACATAGCTCCCTCCTAAGACAGCAAATGCAACATGAAATTGGGGGAGGTGCCTTTGATTACTTTAGTAGAAAAGTAGATTATTTTCATTTGATTAACTTAGTGATTTCAAAAACTTGCTTATTGATTTACTATCTGAAAAAATGTTCATGGATGTTTTGTAGCATAGCATGGGTTTCAATCTGAGCTGAAGAGAATTTTTTTGGTATGTCAGTGTATGAAGAGTGTGATCTCTTTGTAGTGTGTGCTGCCTCCTTCTCTGTGGAGTCTCATTAGATGAACATAAGGAGACAGAGTTCTGCAAGTGCGACAGTACACACAGAACTGTTGCATGAACAGGCAGTGCTTTTTGCTATATTTCTGTACTCTCACATTGCACATGATGATTTTTTATCTCTGAATATTTGAATTCTCTTTCCACTGTGAAGATAGCTAGGGGTGTGTTAGTGTGAAATACTGAATATTTCATCTTTCTACATAAAACTGAGGCTCCCATAGATTATTTCACTGAGGAAGATAATGTGGTGATTATTTTAGATATCTATAATCAATAACAGTTATGTTTATTTACAAAAATACATAAAACTCTATTGCCAAAAGTACAGAAGGGATTAACAAGTCTTCATCTGCTGCTTGTTCTGATTGTGATGGACTTTTGCAATGTGACTCTTCTAAAGACCCTTCCACATTGCTCAGTAAATCTCACCTACATTCCTGCCTACCTTGGCTTGAAGCAGGCAGATGTCTGATGCCAAATTTCAGATACCTGCTCCAACAGAGTTACCCGACTTTTCCCAATACAGCCTTTTCTAGGCTGTGTCTAGAAACTTCGTTTGATTTATCTGTCTTCAGCAATGACCAGAACTACTACATACTGCATTAAGACCCAGTCATAATGCAATGCTAAGAGCATCCTGTAAACGTTTTCCTGGGATGTCAGCAATACCAGCACACTGACACTAGGGACCACATCCCACATTAAAAGGCTTTGGTTGACAATTCTGCTGAAGTGCAATGTCAACAACTCTGGCAGGCTGCACGGAGGCATTTTACCCGACACAGTGACCATGCAGACTGTGTGTGCACCCTGGTGACTGGCCGTGGCCTCAGCGCAGCCCCTTCCCAAGTAAGTAAATTGGGTATAGACCTCCCTCCCCTCCCAAATATGAAGGTTTTCCTAATTCGTCCTGAGTGATCTGGCTGTTATTGGCAGCCGCGTGCTTTTGATTTGGGGTAATACATCTCCAGATTTGACCCCTTATTTTCCGTGTTTGTAAACTTGCATAATACTGGAGTCTGACCGGTGGGAATTAAGTGCAGCTCGGCTTTCGTTCACTTCCCGGGCTGGATAAGCTCCCCTGGCTCCGAGGTTACCCTTTCCCAGGGTGAATAAAGACACCCGCGGGAACACCGCGCACGTTTCGGGTCCTTGCTGGCAGGCTCCGAGGGAGGGGCTGGCACGGACGGGCAGGGGGCGCGGGGACCCTGCCGCAGCGGCGCCGCCCGCTGCCGCCGCGGCTGCGACACGGCCGGTGCAGCTCGCCCGCGCCCGGGA
>VZRZ01004779.1:737108-800806 GCA_013398175.1 Climacteris rufus | reverse complement strand
GGCGGCGCTGCGGGGGCCCGTGGCCCTGTGGCCGGCGGGGCGGCGGCGGCCGCAGCCGCGCGGGGAGAGGTGGCCGCGGGTCCCCGGGTCTGCCGGGGGCAGGGGAAATTGGTCGATTTAACAGGTTGCGATGGGCGTGTGGTCCGCGGCGCGCTTGGCGTTGAAGTATGTAGGAACAGGATTTTGTTAGCGATTTGGCACTGCTGCTATTGCTAATATTGGCTTCTGATGCTGTAAGACGCTTCCTAGGAAGCCGCGTCTCCGGCTGGCTGTCTGAGAACTCTCGGGTATCCGGCAGCTGTCAAAAATACCAGGACGTGTAGTTGTTTACCTCCAGCCCTATTCGGGCTTTAAGATGGTTCATACACATAAGGAAATACCAAAACTTTTCTTGCCGGTAACAGAAAGAAAGGAGAACATGAAATAGCTTTGGGCATCCTTACGGCTCCAGAGGCAGTTTAATCTCTCCAGAATGGTGTTTTCCTAGGCGATGACCCTTACTTTAGATCACTTTTTTAATAAAGTTTCTGAAGGACCGTCACTTTTCTTGTGCCAACTTTTTAACTCTGTAATGTGGTATATTTTTTCTTTTTCATAAGTAATTTATCCATAATGGGACATTATTCCTTTCTGTTATTTACTGACTGCATTGTCTGGATCTGCCGAGAGGTTCTTTTATCCTTTTCATTTACTGGGTACAGGATTTCTTGCAATTTTACAAATATAAATCGAGTTATAGAGTTAAATAATTTTGGAGGGGCTAACTAAAGGGAAACGTTGAAATTCATGCCATTTCTAAGTTTGCAAGTCCCACGTTAGAAGTCCGAGAAGGGATCAGTAATTGACTGGGGGTTTTAGGTCTTTTGTGTGGTGGGTTTTGTTTGTTTGTTTGTTTGTTTTCCTGCAGGACATATGACATTTGTAAAAATTTGTCACTTCAAGGATCGTGCTGTGATAAACAAACGATATTACTGGACACATTTTTTTCTTCCTACACTCTGTGTTGCTTGAACAATTGCAGTGTTCCACAACACAAAGGCCTTGTATCTTTGTGCATACAAAGTGTTTCAAGAGGATGAAACAGCTAATTGGTTGTGAATAAAAGAAAAAGAAATCAAATGGCAAACAACTGAAATGTTAACCACGCTCAGAAGCATTTTTTCATAGCACTACTTAATAAGTAGGCAAGTTTCAAAATACAATTTTTGTATTCATAGAGAACAGTCTGTGCTCAGGGCAGTCTTATTTTATGGTTTTGAAAATATGCTTAACTCTAGGTGTACTCCCTGAAGTCAATGACAGGATTTATACAGACTTGCCCAACCTGCAAGAATTAATTCTAGAAACTTTTCCAACATGTTATTCCTTCATATGAACACAAGTTCCTGATGTTTCTGGGTTATATGCTCTTAAGCTTCCAGTAGAAGACCTCATGGGTTGGTTCCATCCTTCTCCTACAAGGAGAACAATTCCATTTAGGCTTAGCATAAACCTTTGTGAAATCTGAACTGTATTTTTTGTGTGGCTGTAAAGGTGTTCTGAGTTTTATGTAGCCTGTGATGTTCCATTCTTTTCATACCCCATTATGGAGGAGGCACAAAAGCAATAGTATATTTGAGACTAAAAATCCTGTGCTATAATATATATGTTTGTTGGTTTTTTTACGTTGGAGTGGGGAGAAATTTCAGGTTTTCCCTACCTGGATCTAACAATATCTTTTGATTGAAACTTTCATTGCTAGTCAAGTCTAAAGTGCTAAAATTACTGATGACAAGGTTGCAATGATTTGAGTTTTTGAATTGTGTAGGTCTCTCCTAAGCTCTGACAATTTTGGGTATATATAACATTATGCATTTATGTTTTTACATGCAGGCAAAAACCAGTTCTTCAGTATCTGAGGATGGATAAAGACTTCCGCTACTACTTCCAGCACCCGTGGTCTCGCTTAGTTGTGGCTTACTTAGTGATCTTCTTTAACTTCTTAATATTTGCTGAGGACCCAGTATCTCACAGTCAGACAGAAGCCAATGTTATTGTTGTTGGTAATTGTTTCTCCTTTGTAACAAATAAATACCCTGAAGGAGGAGGCTGGAGATTTTTGAAGGTGTTTCTGTGGCTGCTTGCCATTCTCACAGGACTGATAGCTGGGAAATTTCTCTTCCATCAGCGCCTGTTTGGTAAGTTAAAAGATGCACCTGCTGACTTTCTGGTAATAGCTTTCTGACTTTTCCTCTTAGCTTTCTACTTGTGACAATTTTGTAAGCTTTGCTATTAATAATTTCTACTGTTTAGTGCTGTATAGAACTCAGTACATCAAAGCCTACATCATTGTGGAAACTAATGCCATGTCTGCTTATGTGAGCATAATTCTCAATGATTTCAGTTAAAAAAAAGGATAAAAATAGTGAAAGCTGACATGTTTTAAATACTTGAGAGGTCAGTAATTTTCAATTTTTCCATGTTACAAAAATAGTCCTTTGCACCTTCAGACCAATTTTTAAATCTTATTATGTAACTTTCTCAGCAATTTGAAAATAAGGAATTCTTCCTTAGGGCATCAACGCTGCATGTCTTGTCAGAAGACACTTAAGTGGAACCAGAAACTCTTGTTAGTAATAGCAGAGCTGTGCAGAAGAGCCCCCATGTGAAAATGGGAATTCTAGAGAGGCAGGACCGGTCTCTGTCTTTATACAAGAGTGAGTCAGTAAAATTCAGGCAGCAAATGGAGAAAAACATGACAGTAAATGCTTTCGTACACAAGATACAACTTAACTGAGGAACATACTGTACATGGACTAACTGAAAGGAAAGGAATGGCCCTGAATTAAATTCTGAGATGTAAATATATAGAGGTACAAAAATATCCATCATTGTTTTAACTGACGTGTAGAGAATGTCGCCTCTGAGGGCTCAAGGCTGTTTCTGCGTTTTAGAGATAACTAGAAATCAGCAGTAGAAAAGATTTCTTTGCTCCTGCCATTTACACTGTTCTTTGATACTTCTGATTCTGGGTGTGTTGCTGCTGGTCTGGATGGAAAATTCTCATATTCTTATACTGGTAGGTCTGCAAGATGGATGGTTACTGGAACACCTCGAAGCACATGAGCAATGGGCCATTTCCTTAGTCTGTCTCATTCTATTAAGCTTGAGATAGAGCCACTATTGTTTCAATAAATCAAATGTAAATCAAAATGTGTCGAGGAATGACCAAGCAAAGCCACATTAAGAGACTCCGTTTTATACACACTTCACTTGAAGCATTTATTCTGAGAAATAATTAATCAACATGATGACTACTTGGTTATTATATCATAGTGTAATGGTAAATGTAAAATGTTCCCATAAAGAGGACATTTTACCTGGACAAGAATGTTTTCAATTCTGGCTTCCCCAGTTGAGGAATGATTTTGTTAAGTTGAAGAAGTTTAAGGAAAAATAATGAAGCTGATGATAAAATTAGAAAATTAGATAGTTAGAGGATTGAGAGGATAAAGGGAAGATTAGAGGGTGACTTGCTCAAATCTGAAGGACAGAACTTTCAGTTCAGCAAATATATTGCAAGGTCCCAGTGCTTGGAAGTGGCAAATAGCCAACACTTTCTTTTTATCTGAAAGGCTAGACAATCAGTGGAACAAGTTTTTATAGGATATGACTTCATCAAGACATAAATTTTTCTTTTTGAGAATACATTTTTCTGGCTACAGAGTAATTCTCTTCTATCTAGGTAGGTTATTATGATAATTCCCTCCAGATTTGTAAGTGTATGTATATCATATGTAGCTAAACATAAATTTTAAAGTGGCTTCATTCAGTCTTACTGTCAAAAGGAGAAGGTCTGTCCAGCCTTCAGTGTCTGCTGCTTTGTGCTTTTGTGCAGTTGTTCAGTGAAACAGGATAGGGAACTTACCCATATTAGCAGTACCTGTCTTTTATTTCTATAAGGATCACATCTCTGACCATACTGATGTTTGTGGCAGCACTAAGATGGGGTTAGCATTGAGAGGAAACTAACAGGCAAGAAATTCCTAACCTTGAAAGTAGTGCTGGCTTATGGATATTTGTGTTTGTGGTCTGGGCAGTGAACATGGGCGTAGGTACAATCTGATTTGAGGCTAGTTGCTGCATGTTGAGTTTCAAGGCAATTTGAGCTAATGTAGATCTGTCACAGCCCCACCATCCTAATGCCAGCCACATCATTTTGGTGCCTCCCTCGAGCCAATCCTGCTGTTGATGTGACAGAGCAGCAAGGCAACCAATCTCCTGGAAAACCAGTTGCTTCTGCTGTCATCTATAGCAGCTCCTTGGACTGATGTGATCACTTGAGTGCCAGTGCTGATGAAATGGCCAAGCACTGTGCAGCCAGGATAGCTGGGGGCCATGGCAGCCATCCCTTGTGTTGGCTCGAGTGCTGTGGGACTGCACCCCCACAGTGTGTCAGTGGAAATGTGCTGTTGCTGTGATACCTTGTGAGCAGATGGCAGGCAGTGTGACTGGAGAGCTGACTATATTGCTGACTGATGTGGCCATGTAGCTGTAGACTAGCTGGTGTGGATAGCAATTGCTTTGATGAGAATGTTTACAGCTTCAGTTTTCTCTGTGTCTCCAGAAGATTTGTACAGCTCATGCTGAAATATTTTCTGCCAAGCTGTTATTTTAGTATCTTCACTGCCTGGAAATACCTCCTTTTGTTGAGATCCTTGTTGAATATGTCCTCTGGATCTTCTGGCATCAGGCAGTTCATTAATTCACCCCTTTGTTGTTTTAAATTTCCCTAGTCTATTTTTCTAAATAGCTACTACTTCTGTAATTTTTCTATTTAACGCTTTTTCAAAATGTATAATTGCTTGGGACCAACCCCTCTGTTGGTAGAGGACATTGTGACTGGTTGTTTCTTGTGGCCTGTGTATAACTTCCTGAGTCAGGAAACCAAATAGCACCAGTCAATCTCTCCTTGTCAGGTCTTGGTTCACTGTAGGCTGCAAATTGAAAATGAAAAGACATCTCACTTTAAATGAAGAGGAAAGAATTTTCTTTTTCTATGCTCTTTCTGCTCTTTTGTCCCTTTGTATTTCTTGCTGCTGAGTTTGCATAGGAACTGGAAATATAGTGTAGCTAGAACTGTGTCATAATACAGTTTACCATCTGTGACAGTCACTATCTGATAGCCATGACTTCAAAGAAAGAAGTTCAAGCATATTATGTGTCTGAAAGTGGAAGGAGATGGGTTTTGGAAACATTATTTAGGTTTTGTCACTCTGAGTTTACAAAGAGGTAAGGGAGTAGGTAAACCATAATGATGAGAAGTAGACATCTCAACTAGAGAACATAGTGGGATGTTTTCTGTTGATAATATTCGTTGCAACATTTGAAGAGTATCATCTTCAGAGAATCCTTCAAGACATTGGTCATGACTTAAAACAAGATTAGAAAACAATTACTTTTCTTGTTCTTCAGTCAAGAAATAGCTTACTTCACTTGATAAACATCTCCCATGGTAAATATTTCCATGGAAAATAGCCCTTATCTAGTACATTCTTTATGTCTTCATGGCATGTGGTCAGAACAAGTAGAATTTTCACATTGTCTTTTGGCTGTTATCCACTGTATTCTTTTGATTCATCACTAAGCCTGTCTTCTATTTGGTTAGGTATTGTGTTCTGCTGTGCTTTTTATTTTGCAATGGAAAATGATTGCAAAATTAATATTGGACTGTTCGGGAAATGAAAAATAAATATATATATCCCTGTTTTGGTTTTTTTTGTGTGAGAGAGTTACTTGGGCTAAGGGGAAGTGGTAATTGCTTTGTGCTCACTTAGAGACTTCTTGATTAATTTTCTGCTTTATTAAAGGCAGAAAACGCTTACAAATTGACCCGTTTGATGACGGTATGTATTAAAAAAATTCATTCAAATCCTGACTTAAAAGAAATTCCTAAATAAGCTTTTGCATATTTTTTGTATTGCTCTGGGGCATTGTATGGAAAATAGTACAGTGTCTGAGCTGTAGAAAGTGTATGTTTTAATTGGCACCTGCTCAGCATATGCAGAATTGCAGTTTTGCACTACAACTTCAGACCTAAATTCTGAGTTCAGTGGGAGGTTTTTTGGCCAAAAGTTCAGGCTGTGCATTTTGCATCATTCTAGATAAACATAATGTAAATTTAAAATAGTCTTCAATTTAAATAGACCATTAGCAGTATGCATAAATGGGCAGCATACTTGGAAAAATAATATCTTAATTTTTTCAGTCCAACATTTTTGCTTTGACTGTGTATTAATCCTTAGCTTATGCTGCATATTAAATACATCAGTTTTTAAAAACTTGCTACAAAACATGTATGTTTCTACCTGCTCTTTTCTGATTCTAAGTGATTATAATGATGCATTAAAATCTGGTTTAAAGCCTGATTACAGAGATTGCATTTTATTCAATTGCCAATGAGTGTGCTTAGATTTATATTTGTAATTTCCTTTCTAAATGGTATGGATGAAACTAAATACTTAATGAGTTGTAAAAAAATATAAGAAAACAAGATACATAGAACTAAAGCTGTATTTCTTAAAACAGACGGATCATCATAATACAGCAGGTGAATTAGAGGTGTTGAATATATGTTTAATTCAATGGGTTGCTGTCTTACAAATGTTCACAGTATGCAGTTTGTTTAAAATTAAATGATAATCTGAGCTTCACAGGCACAGGGATAAATAAATAAAGCACTCACTATAGGAATTGCACTGAACTGTAGATACACACGAATGTGCAGATGTTTTAATGGACAGTAGTGCCATGCTGGGAGCAATTTCATGATAGATGGTTTCAAACAAAATACCCACCAAGGATATGTTGTATGAAA
The DNA here is from genome assembly GCA_013398175.1 of Climacteris rufus. NCBI lineage: Eukaryota > Metazoa > Chordata > Aves > Passeriformes > Climacteridae > Climacteris > Climacteris rufus. The sequence continues at coordinate 793,950 of VZRZ01004779.1, read as the reverse complement.
ATATTACTCTTTTTGCCAAACATCTTATCTGGATGGCTCTAAAAGATCTTGCAAACATCTTGAAAGCAGACTCTTCAGTGTCTGCTTTTATGCTGAAATTTAAAGGGTGAATCAACTGAATGCAGATTGCAAGAGGAAGTTAGGCAGACTGGGATTTAGTCAAGGTGATGGTGCAGTACATAGGAAAAGTGAATGTTAAGCAGGTAACAGGATAAATTTGTACAATATTACATATATGATTCATTAGTATCCTGATATATTGGGGGTCATGCTAGTATAAAATCTGGGCAATGGTATTGCTGCTAGTGTTGGCATATCACTTTCATAGTGGTGCTTGGGCAATAGCTAATGAACCAAATGTGATCTGTTTTGCAGAAGAACCTTCCCATAGATTTGATAAGATTTTTGCGTGGTTGTTTTTCAGCCAGATTGTTTCCCATTCTTGTTTGATAGTAGTGATAGGAACAGTTGTACCACCATCTGTAGAAACAAGTGATGTGTGTATGGCAATACTTGCATAAAATTCTAACCTGATTGATAGAGCATATTCTTTTCTGTTGTCAGCTCCGTGTCTTATGTTACAGTAAGAACTGTCACTTAATACCCAGCAACTTTGTTCCTTCTCTTTCTTTTCCATTGATGACTTCAGCCTAATAGAAAACAACTAATGTGATACTTAGTAAAAAATACTGTCTTCAAGAGCCTGTTCAATATTTTAATAACAATGACCAAGTTAATAGTGTTGAAAGTATTCAAGGTCTACTGTGATTGCCTCACAGTCAATTCACCTATTTTGTTCCAGTAAAATGTTGAAGCAATACAATAAAATTATTTTGGTCCTACAAAATGTGTGCCAAGGGGCCAGTCTAACAGTTTGCTAATAATAACGCACAAGTGACTGTGAGCAAGCATTTCTGAGAGCCAGAATCCTCAATTAAAATAAAAAAACCCAACAAAAAAAAAAGGACATAAAAAGAAGATGCTCTCAGCCAGACACTGAATGAGTGCAGGCTCATCAGATTTCAGCTCTGGCAAGCTGACAGTAATTAAGATATCAATTTATTTTAAACTTTACATCGTTCATGAGGGAGACCACAAATGACCTTTCAAATATAAATGAAAAGCATGCAAGTGACCTCCTAATTTCTTCTCTTACTCTTTTATTTTTAGAAGAGCCATAACATCTCACTGCTTCGTCTTTCCTCAGTCAATGAGGTTGTTGCTGTTGTCTGTACTTAGCCTTAGTTGTGGAATCTCTGGGTAGTAAATTATAGAGTTTAATTGCAGAGATACAGGCAATAACTACAAAAAGATTATTCTATCTTCAGTGAAAGCTTTGATTCCACTGGAGGTGCATATCCCACTCCCCAAGCAGCGGCATGAGAATGTGAGAAGAGCTACGTGTGTCAGATTTTCCGTCATGGGAAAGCTCTAGATAATATTTAGCATCCAGTGACTGAAAACTAAAAATAAGTTCATTCCTACTTCATATTGATGTGTCAAATCTATCTTTTGATCTTTCTGACATGACTTTCAGATTTTTTTTTCCATTTCAGACAGAGAGTGATTTTGGAATGATGCCTGCCAGTTACAGGAATGATACGTCTCCATTCCCCAATTTCCAGAAAAAGAAGCAAGCTTATTCTTAGTAGATGCAGCCTGATGGGCATAGTGCAGGTGCAACCTAGTCCAGGGGCAAATTTTGTGTATCCTTATCCCATACAACAAGGAGATAAAGAGGATATTAATGTGAAACATCACCTCACCATGTGCCTGCTGGAGAGCCTCAAGGAGAACTTGATTTTCTTGGTCATGCTGTGTCCTTTTGAAGGTCGCCTTAGGCTGTCAGAGCAGCATGAAGGTCCTTCACATATGAACATTTCTCTTTGTGGGATTCTGCTGGGGTCCCAAGCAGAATCCAGCCTGTGCACCCCTTAGGCTCTGCACCTGCCTTATAAAGTTATATATTTATTTTTTAATAGTTTTTTTAATTCCAGAATGAAAAAACCCTCAACATTCCAGGCCTTAAAAAAATTTGAATACATTCTCAGGATTTAAGAATATTTAGCAAATAGAAAGTGTGGTTTATACATTTCTTACAGATATTTTACATATGGCAAAAGTAAGAAGAATTTGTAAATGTACTCACTAACCAGAGTGACTTTTGAGGAGGAGGGATCAGTAATGGTTCCCTATGACACGGTAAGGCAGAAATGCAGTGTTTCTAAATGTGATTGCTGAGATGTATGAGGCCTGTGCCCTAATTTCAGATGTTGGAAAACAGAGTTTTCTGCTTTCTTCTTTTTCTCTTTTCATCAGAAGGGGCAGTGCCCCTTTCCCCACTGAATAATTCTTGCCAGAGGATGGCAGGAACAGTAGAAACTTTCCTGCTTTGAGGATTCACACTCTCCCTGGCACTTTCAGGTGGGAAAGGAGTCTCCCAGGAGCAGACTAGGTGTCTGAGTAGAGGTAGCAGCAGAGTCTTGAATTTATCTTTCATCTGCAACACTGGGGTATGATCTTTCAAAGTGGCCAGCTGCTTAGGGCTTTTTAGGCTCACTTATGCATATGCTAAATAATGTTTTCTATTTCTGGGACACTGATGCAATATCTTCTACTGAGAAACACACTTTCATTTAATAGTAAAGCAAAGGAGAAACTAAATATGTACGAAATTCAGGTAAAGTCAAATATGTTAAACAAGTAATGAAAATAATAATTAGGGCAGTGAGGGAGTAAAGACATGAGGCAGGATTGAAAAAAATATTCCTAGAGAGTCACAGCAGCAACAATATTTAATTTTAGCTTACTTGAGTAAAAGGCCTAAAAATTTAGAGGTCACACTTTTAATTAACAAAACCCCACAAATATCCTAGTTCTTTTGCTAATCTATGCTCATAGATGCAAGTGACAAAAACCATGAATCTTAATTCACACCTGACAGTGTAATGTGCTAGAGGTATAGAAAAGGAAGGAGAAACTGAAAGCTAGTATTTTATGTGGAACTTCTGTGGAGTTCTTTACCTGGGGAATTCAGGTATTAGCACAACATTAAATTTTGTGTCGCTTTCATACAGCAAGTAAAAAAGTCTTTGCAAACAGTTTTCTCCATGCCTACCACTTTACTTAGTGTTATCCTTGTTAGGTACCAGCTGAGATTACTTTGAAGTGGTTTGGGGCTTATATCTCATGAGCCTTGTCTGTGTGACAGCCAAAGATGGAGCAATTTTTATATCGATTAGAGGTCACTTCTGTATGACTTGTCTAACTTAAGAGAGTAAAACAGGAGCGCTACTTTCTTGGGGATGTCTACAGATTCCAATCTCTTTGGTGGCATATAAGAAAGCAAACTTCTTTTCAGGCCGTGATTCTGATGGCCATGCTAGGGCATGCACCAGAGTGGATGCAGGTGCCAGGGGTCTCCTCAGAGGTAAGGGCTACACTACATGTGTGAAGAGCTGACAGAGGCCGTCTGTGTGTACCCAGAGGTTATCAGAGAGCCACTCTGGGTATCAAACTAAATCAGAACTTGGTTGAGGCTCATATAAGGCTCTGTATAAAAGATGAATTATTGATTCTTGCATTTCTAGATGCAGTTTGATATCCTGATATTGTTGGTGTGGAATTGGTGTAGATCATATACTTGTGTGTGTATGGCTGTCTTTGCTATTTTTATTTTTAAAAAAATATGTTGGACTCTTCTTCTCCCTTAAGACTTCAGACAATTGTAGAAGTGTCTCTTTAGGGATGCATTCTGCCTCAATTTACTTCAGGAATGGGTTTGGTGCTGTTAGGTGTATGGTAGGACTCGATGATCATAAAAGTAGTTTCCATTCTAAATGATTCTCTGATTCTGTGATTCCTAACTTTACAAAATGTGTGGCTTGTTAGCTCCACCACCATTTCCATGCCCTGCTTTCCAGCAAAACTAACTAGAGTCCTGCTCAAATGGGCTTTTGATTTATCAGAAAATGAATGATAACAGGTCTGTTATTTTCATGCTGTGATAATGGTTACAGCAGACAAGGTCCAGCTGTTTTATAACAGGGGTGGCTGTTGCAATTACAGTAAACAACTGGCCAAAACCACAGTTATCAGAGAAAAAATTAGCATTTAACAGCAATTCAGACAGAAATAATTATCTTTCAACAAAGGAGCACCTTCTAGTGGTCTCGAATGAACATGGCAGGTAGTTAAACAGCTAGTTCTCTAAATAACAACAGGTAAATATGCTAGATAAAGAATAGTAATGCATATTTCTGTAAACAATTTTTATGAGTAAATTGATAGTTCACTTAAAAGCACAGGAAAAAACAGGCCTGAATAGAGAAAGCATATATTGGAAAAAATGAAAACATTTTTCAGTTATGATATTCCCTGCTCCTCCCCTCTACCAATCTAGTAGTTTACTAGCTTTTTTATACCCCTATTGTGAAATGGTATTTTTTTATGTTCTACTTTGTAACCTATGCACCCTTCGGCTTTCTTAGTAATGACAATTTGTGTTCATTATACACCAGCTCCAAAGGAAATTTGCCATGGAAATGTTTTTTTGTTCAGTTTCACTTATTATTAACACAGTTTCTCCAGCCAGATTATTTCTGGTAAGTATATATTTTGCAATATAGTGTTTGCCCTGGTTACTTTTGCAAATAACATAGTATCAAATCATGTAATATTCAAGTTTTCCTAAGCTGCTACTAAATATAGTGTCTATGATGGTTTAGCCTATTTTGTGGACTCTTTCAATTTTTATGTAGTAGATAATCCTTTTTGTACATGATTATATAGTGTCCATAATACAAATGAATTATATGCTATTTCTAGAAAGGCAAATGAAGATTAATAAGCAATGCTTGATATGTCATTTCAGGAGATTTGTGCATTAGTGGAAACTAACTATGAAACATATACATACTTAGATTTTCATGACATTTCTGTGAATTTTGCAATTGTGTGAAAAAATGTCAAGTACAAAACCTCGGATTTTCAGGTGATCAAAAGAAGACATAACTATTTGCTTTTTAACTCTATAAACATGTTTTTGAGTTATCAAAGTAGGGAACATGGCCTTTTTTCCTTTGAAAAAAATTTTCAGCATTTGGAAACTTCAGCCCAAAGCTGAAATAAGTCTTGCAAACATTTTAACCCATGAAAACTAATTTTATATCACTTGTTTTGGTGGTGCTATTGTAATATAGGTTTGTTGCAATAGCTAGTAATTTGTCATCCTTCGTCTTGTGCTAGGAGCACAAAGGGGTGGTAAGACGACTAAGAACCTGGGGCAAACTTCATGGAGTTTTTGGATTGTCAACCACTTCTGTAACTGTGGGGATAATATTCTGCAACATGTTGCAAGTGCCACACAGTCACTTGTTGGAAGTACGTCTGCCTAACCTTAAGACTGTTTCAAGTCTGGCAGAATAATAATAATCAACTTTCCTGTGTAAAATCTATGCAGCTTGCAGCACATACTAGTTCTGACATAGGACTGGATTAACTGACTGTATCCCTTTTTGGTGCTCAGACAAGTGTTGATCTGGATCAACACATGCTAGCTGAGAAGTACATAGCTTCTGAGACAGCAGTTTTCACTGAGTCTGGAAAGACTCAGATCTATGTGCATACCCCTGTATTCCACTGTGGGACTAGAGAAAATCTTTTTCATCACTGGAATATGCTTCCTTGTGGTCCCATAAAACCAATTCTCCACTTGTATTTTTCACTGAAAATAAAGACATGCTCAATAACCCCTGAGGTCCCTGTTTGTCCACTGTGAGATCTACTCACAGTGTCCATAACAGAAAGGAGAGTTGCGAATATTTATTGAGGACAAAAAAACAACAACCAAACAAACAAAATGCAAAAAACCAAACCAAACCAAACAAAACCAAACCCAAAAACACCCCAACCCCCAAAGAAACCAAATCAAAGGCCGTGCGTAATCTGCTTTGTTTTCTGACTCAAAATTCTTTATATGTTTATTTTAAAAGGCTGTGTAATAGATACATTGTAAGCAATTTTATTTACTATTAAAAATAAGCTTGTGAATCAGCTTCAGGAGGAAAGAACAAAGAGTGTAGAAAAAACCTGATTATTTTGACACGGTGTTATAGAGTGTCATTAAACTGGTATTGAAGAACAGAGGTTCCAGCACTGCCCTTCAGAGTTCAGCATCAGCATTACACAGGCTATAAATACTGCTATGTTTCTTTTATCTACTGTGAACTTTGGAATTCAAAGAAGGAAAATGTAGTTTCTGTAGGCATGACATATATGGTGATAAAACATTGCAGCTCCAAAACAACAAAAATAAGGAGGATCATGAAATTACTTCTATAGGTCTGGCAGTTAAAAAAACCTCAGGTTTCTTAAAAATGCTAAAAATTCTAAAAGGATAAAAACCATGAAAATTTGATTAAAAAAGCTTACATGCCCTTAACTAACTTTTATTATACAGTGAGGCCATCTAATGAGATAATTTTTTTTTCACACTAATTTTGTAACTTGGGATAGAGTAACATAGAATTAAAAAATCTACACTCAGGAACAAATGTATTAGCATTTTCTGTTGCTAACGCAGGGTTTTCATTACCTCCTCACTAAAAAATGTTCTAAAACATTACAGGAAATCAATGTCTATTTTTGCAGGTTTTCTTTTATCTGCATCAGCACAATTGTCTTAACCTGAAGTAATAACATCAGTAATAGTAAAGTCTAAAATTAAAATTTTATGCTAAATCTCTATAACAGAAATTGAGGGATACAGAAAAATTCAGAATTCAGAATTAAGCCTTCCTATGCACTAAATCTGGCATAGCTTTAAGTCTTCCCAAATTATCTGCATTTTACAACTCTTCCAAAACAGCAGCCTGAAGTATAGCTTCTAGGTAATAGTAATGACACTGGTGTAAAGCAGGGATATGGTGTCTTCAGAACCCCTCTGCAATGTTTGATATGGCACATGGCACTGACCATGGCCACCCTGCTCTTGGTTGCCTTTGGGTAATCCATCAAGAAAAGAAAATGTCACCTCTTTCCTTGCATCCTCCTGTTCTTGTTCTGGTTTTAAAAGATGAACGTGCATTCTCTTGAACAGTTCTATTCTTTTCTTCTTTGAGAAATAGCAAGCAATCTTTAAAGGCTATGTGGCATTTCTAAAATGACATTTTTTCCTCTAAGGAAGGCAGAGTGCTACATATTTCACCTGCATGTACTTGCCTGCGATCTCTAGTTCAGATCAGACCCTTGACACTGCCAAAATCAGGTAAGACAGGTGGCACAAGAAGCCCAGTGGAAAGACATCTGGCCACTGACATCAGTCTTGTGATGTTGGCTGAACTGGTGGGAAACCAGAGATCCTAAGTTCCCCTTGTCTTAGCACACAATGTACTGTGCAAGAACATCAGTTTTCTAGCTGGGTCAGTAGCTGAGACCTTGACTGCTACCTTTTGTGACATTAGGCTGTGTTTTACCTTAGACTGCAAAAGCTGAGAACTGCAGTGCTCCCTGATTAAGGTTCACCTTTCCCAGCTGGAGGAAGCCCCATCTATGCTGAGTCATGTGAAGTGGAAGGGACTGAGCTGGTAAGTGCCAAGTTGGGAGAAGTCCTGAAAAGAGAGCTTAGGATTGCTATAGATTTGATAGGTCCATGCATAAGGCCAGCACATCCCATCATCTCTGACTGCAGGCTTCAGGCAGAGTACAGGGAGTCTTGGGTGTTTCTCTAGAGCAAGAGCAGAGAAGCTACATTTCTTTACAAGGCAGATGGTGGATTTAGCCATATCACCTGCCTCTGCTGTGGTCCCTCCAGCTGTAGAATCAGTCTAGGCATATTTTTTCTTCTGCCTAAAGAGGTTTGGCTTCCATAGATGAAAACAATGTACAATGGTGAAGTATTTTAATAGCATTGTGGTATTGTTATAGCTTTTTGCCAAGTGAGGTGATTTTGAGGCGTGGCAAAGAAAAACTTTGTTATCGGAATACATTCACTTGGATATATTGAAGAGAAAACCAAACCCTTAGGAACATCTGTAAAATCTTATTTAAAAAAGGTAAGCTCCTGTCTTAATAAGTGAACATTTCACGCAGTTTCTCTGTGAGATGAAAGTATTATAAAGACAAATAGAGAATATAAAGATTGCTTTCCTTAGCAATTTTGGGACATTTGTAGCAAAATTCATCTCTTCAACTTAGAGCGTTCTGGTTTAACAATTTTTGCTTACAAAACAATGCTGAGTTTACAGTAGTAAAGGAGAAAGTTCTTTCTCTAACAGCTGAGTACATACATAAGAGGTCACATCTGTCAGGCCATGGTCTATCTTGTGTTCATTGAATGTGTTATGAAGGTGTTAGAATATACAGGTAAGGTACACAAAAGCTACCTAGACCTTGCAGTGAGTTTTGTAGGCTAATACTTTATTACAATTTGCAATAATATGTCCAAACTCATAATAGTTAGGCATTTAACTGGATGCCAGGTCCTTAGATTTAATCCAAGCAAAGATCTGTGAGAAACCAATATTGCAATATACTTGTCATAGTAGAAGATGTTGGTTTTGGCTCTTAGCTGTTTAGTTTATTGTTCACTTATTGTAGCAAAATGAAATAAGCTTATTTAATTTTATTTGTTTATGTCATTCTATCTGGGTAATATTATAATAAAACATTTTAGGAGCATGTATTTAAAAGTAAAAATATGACCAAGTAAATATGAACAGATGTCTTGTGCCTTTTAATTCTTATTTTGCAGAAAACCTTTGATTTCAATCAGAACAACATTAGCATTAGTTCAGCCTAGTTGAACAAAATGCTTTAAAAAGTGTGTTTAATTGATTATATAGTCATTTATAAACAGGAAAACAAATGTCTAGAACCCTTGTCAACCACTAGAGTAAATTCACAGCTGTGTATAATGAGAAACAGGAATACCTGAGGGTAAGAGATGGAAGGATTTTTCAAGAGTTTTGTGTCCTATGGATGTTTTTTAAAGATTATGCAGTGCTTTTGGACACAGCCCAGGACAAGGCATGTTCTGTGCCCAGGACAAGACATGTTCGGTGAGATGTCCGGGCTGGGAGAACAGACAACAGAGGCACCGTGGCACAGATGTGTTTTGTAGCAATGCCCTCATCTGCTTTTCCCCCTTCTGTTCTTCTTTATTCAGGTTGGTTGAGACTAGGCTTGTTACAGGCACCAGGTTGTTTCTTTTCTTTTGCTTCCCCTTTTTCTCTTATGTGTGCGAACATCTTGGAACCTCTGTTATAGACAGCTTTATTGATAGCTAATTAATGGGCTTTATAGAATTGTGTGAACCATGTTGGAAACATGGAGGCAAGGATTTTCTTGTGTAAAACAGGTTATTCCATATTTTTCTTCAAGTGGGACGCAATAAAGGAGCAATGCAGAAAAATTAATTCTATTAGAACTTCAGAGTCCAAACAGTTTGTACCCATTCTGCAGGTGAGCCCAGAACAGTGAACTGAGGAGGTAGGATACCCACCTTACTCAGTCCTACATATGTGAAATGGAGGAGTCTCCAGCTTGCTCCTGCTTGTTCCCAACAAAGAGGTTTCTAGGGACATGCTGCCTATATTTCATGCTCATAATCTTGGTGGGGGACAGGAAGGATCAAAGGATACATAACAGAAATCAGTAGCATGTTGATAAAGCCATAGAATCATTTAGTTTGGAAAAGACTTTTAAGATCATCAAGTTCAACTATTAGTGCAGCACTGCCAAGTCCACCATAAAATCTTGTCCTTGAGTGCCACATCTACATGTCTTTTAAATACCTCTGGGAATGATGACTCAGCCACTTTCCTGGGCAGCCTGTTCCAATGCTTGACATTTTGGTGACTAAATTTTTTCTAATATCCAGTCTAAACCCTGCCTGGTGCAACTTGGGGCCATTTCCCTTCAGCCTGTCACTTGTTACCTGGGAGAAGAGACCGACTTTGATTTCCCTACAACCTCCTTTCAGAGAGCTGTAGAGAGTAACAAGGTTTCCCCTGAGCCTCCTTTTCTCCGGGATAAATACCCCCCAGCTCCCTCAGCTTGTCCTCATAAGACTTGAGTTCCAGCCCCTTCACCAGCTGTGTTGCCCTTCTCTGGACATGCCCTAACACCTCAATGTCCTTTTTGTAGTGAGTGGCCCAGAACTGGACACAGGGTTTGAGGTGTGGCCTCACCAGTGCTGAGTACAGGGGAACAATCACAGCTCTGCTCTAGTCCTCTGACCACACTAGTTCTGATACAAGCCAGGATGCCACTGGCCTTCTTGGCCACCTGGGCAGTCTGCTGGCTCATGTTCAGATGACTGCTAACCCAAATCCCCAGATCCTTTTTGCTTGTCAGCTTTCCAGCCATTTTGCCCCAAGCCTATAGTGTTGCATGTTGGAGGTGGTTGTGACTCAAGTGCTGTACTTAACACTTGGCCTCGTTGAATCTCACACGTTGGCCTTGGCCCGTTGATCCAGCCTGTCCAGATCCCTCTGCAGAGCCTTCCTACCTTCCAGCAGATCAATACTCCACCCAGCTTGGTGTCATATGCAAACTAACTGAGAGTGATCCCCTCATTCAGGTCTTTGATAAAGATGTTAAACAGGACTGTCCCCAATATTGTGGCCTGGGGAACCCCACTGACGACCAACTGCAGTTGCCAACTGGATATAACCCCATTCACCACCACTTTCTGGGCCTGGCCATACAGATATATTTTTACCCAGCAAACTGTGCACCAGGCCAAGTCATGGCAGCCAGTTTCTCCAGTATAATGCTATGGGAAACAGTGTCAAAGGCTTTACAAATGTCCATGGAAACAACATCCACAGCATTTCCCTCATCCACCAAAGAGATGACCCTGTCATAGAAGGAGGCCAGATTAGATATATACTATTTCATGGTAGTTTTTGTCTTCTGAGTTGGCTGAGGTGTAGATTAACTCCTGCAAAAAGAGATTCCTGCCTGTTTGCTTCCCCTGTCCTTCCCTGGTCACTGGCACAGTGCAGTAAGTGCTCCTTGATACTCTCCCAGGCCTATGATGACAGTCACTGATGTAGCTCCACCATACATGCCCTGGACCACGCAGCTCTCTCATAGGGTGATGCTGACAAGAGTGAAAAGCATCTCGTTTTGCATCTTTCCATGTGAGTATACTGCATAATTCAGTCACACTGAAAATATAAATGATATTCTTGTTTAGTTAAATGCATTTTATGTTCTGTTTACCTGACCAGAATGAAAGTTCTACCTAGTCTTGTTTTGTTTTACACATCAGATTTCATTTTAAAGCATTTCCTCACTGTTGCCTTAGTTTTTGTTTTTACACTGTGAAATGCAGGCAGAGAAATGCTAGGCTTTGCCTGATAATCTCTGAAATATGCATTTATGCTGTTAGCAAGTTGCATATGAGTTGTAGAAGGGTTTTTTGCAAAGCTTTTTATTGGGTTTGTCTTGAGCTCACTGGAGGCTTTCAATGCAATCTTTAATTAAAATTTTTAGTTTTATTCTTTCCAACTTTGGGTACTTCTGAGCATAGTCTACGTTCATATGTTTTGTAAAGGCAGCACATCCAAAAGGAAACAAATGCAATTTTTTTCCAAATTCAGGAAGTGAGTTTGATGAGGTTTCTTACAATTTCTTCTGAGTTGAATGTTTTTTTTCTCCGTAGCAACAAATCTTTCTAATGACTCTTACTTAACATGTAATGGGAACATTAACTTCTATATAGTAGATGTTACTCAGTGAGAATAAAATTATCTGTCTGAACAGAAACCCAACTCTTTTTCTGTTAAAAATTTCAAGAAATTGAGACATTTCTGGTCTAAGCTTCTGTTGTCTCTCCTGAAAAACCTTGCATATTAGAAGTCCTGCTAGGTAAAAGCTGAGAATCCCTGTTTCCTAGATTATCTGTGCCTTTAAAGATAGATTGAAAGATAAAAATTATAAGTGTTTGATTTTGGAAAAAATAGCTTATGGTTTACAAGCTTGGGTGCAATCTAGTGGGAGCAATAAACTCATTTAACCCAGAGCTTCATAGTAATCTCTCCTGTTCTATCCTTTTCATGCTGAAATCACTTTTGTCAGTAAATGCATTGCCTTTGTTTCTGGATCAGTCTGAGATGTATGTGTATATTATAGTAGTTATTTGCCCATGGATACCCATTCATGAGTTAAAAAGCTCTCTTTCTTAAGGAGCCAATGCAATGTTAATAACCTTCGCATGTTTCCAATAGACAATTAAAAAAAAGAATACTTTCCTTTTAACATAAGAAAAACTGAAATATTAAGAAATATTAAAGGAAAGAAGCAGTACTTAGAATGAGGTGAGTACATATGGGCATGTAATTTTTCCGTGGGATTCTGTGAGTGTACATCCCAACTCTTGTGAAGTGTTTCAGATTAGCAGGACCAGGTTTTTCATTTCATGTCACTGTTACAAACAATTTAAAAAAGTTGTTCTAGATTTTATACATATATATTTAGTCAATACAATTGAAACATAGAACAACAGAAATTCAATGCCCATGTAGAATAGAAATATTTTCTAGTACACGTGAGGACAACATTATATTATAACTGTGGAAATTAAAGAATTAAAACACTGTACAAAGTATATTAAAATGTACTTTGTCATTAGTAATTTCTGAAAGTAATGTGCTCACTGATACATGGGCTGTTATAATTAACAAGGTAATGTGTGGAACTTGGCAAGAAAACAAATTGGCAGGTGGCTGATTGTTGGAACATGATTATTTTGCTCATACAACGTGATGAAAGAACACATACTTAATGACTCTTGAAGGTGGATATTCTGATGACTATTGTGCTAGTTTAATGATTAAAATGCATTGTCATCTAATTATCTTAGACTGTCCTGAAACTGTGATGCTTGGACCCCAAAGGAACAGGTGAAGAAGCACTTCTGTGTAGTGGTGTCTTTTACTCTTCTTCCAGCTCAGCCACTTTTGTATTTCAGAGCTTTTCCAGTGCACCCTTCTCCCTGTTGAGGTCAGAGTTCATGGCAGAACACGGGCTCCCCTGAAGCAGAACACTGATACCAAACAGCTGTAGTTGCCCAGGGTTTGGGGGAACCCCTGCTGCTTGGGAGAAGACTTAACAAAGCTCTTTAATTCATGCTTGTTTATTTAATGAGCAGATTCACTGTGGCTCTGACTATCCTCAGGGACTTTATTTTACTATTTATTTTCTGTTTGCTTGTTTTTGGAAATGTGCTGTACTTTCCTGGGTTAATGAGGTTCCACTGTCAGTGGAACTCTAGTGCAAGCAGCATTAAAATGAAGCACTTGTAGAAGGCCTCTCTGCAAATGCTCAAGGAGTTCAGCTGTAAGCATCATGACAGTTATTAATTGTACAATCACAATCACAGTAGCACTTACAAACAGATGAAGAAATAATTAACAGAAACTAAAAGGGGGCTCCTCAGTTGTCTGCTCTTAATCTTACTGTATTTTTCTGGCCAAGAATTATAAGAGTTACTTGGAACTATTAATAATTTTTTATTTCATGTTGCATGTACATACAGATAAAAGTGTTATTTCACAATAAATTAGGGTATATTTATGACAAGAATATTTAAAATGACAATTCAGTAAAGCAAGGAGTTGCTAATGTTTCTTTTCATGTTAAGTTTTACTCTGCATTTCTGTGTATTTTTGCATATCCAAGAAATATCTGTACAGTACAGGAGACCAAATATTAAATGGGTCTGATGACACAAAGCCAGATGAGCAGTTGGAGATGCAAGTCTTTGTAGTCTGGTGTTTAAGTCATTGTTCTTGGGGACAGAGTGATGTCCCTTAAACTTCCTGTCAGACAACAGTAGCAATGGCATTTGGGATGACATTTTATTCTTTTAATTCTTTGATAGAATGTCTTATTTGCTATTGTAAAAATGATTGGGTCAAGGCAACTATTGATGCTGCAGATGATCTCTGTGACTTTGTAAATGGCACTTAATGTGCTTATGTTTCCACAGAGTGATGGACAATTAATTCTGTAAATTAGTATCACCATCATCATAACATGGTAAGGTGTGAAAGAAACAGCAAATACAATCATAGCAGCTGAAATCAGTAACAGAGGCCTAACAAGTCTGTTCCTTCTTTGCTGACGTTTGCTGAGTTGTAGTAATGCTTTGAAAGTCAACATATAGCATGTAAAGATGACTGTGATTGGGATTAGGAATCTCAGTATAATTCTGGAGAGCGTGAAAGGCACTGCAAATTGTAAAGGTCCTTCAGTGCCATCCAGGTAATTTATGATGTCATGTGGTCTTCTAGCTGCAACTGTATAGTAGATCTCAGGCGTCGATGCAATCACTATGAAGATCCATACACTGATGGTACAAAACACAGCCTTCTCTTTGCTCCACCATGTTAATGAAGTGATAGGATGGACAGCGCCTATGTATCTGTCAAAACTGATGAGTGTCAGGAAATACACACTTCCATAGATATTAATACTAAAAAATAGTTCTATGATCTGATAAAATGTTTGACTGAAATAGACAGCTGCCTTCTGGATATTATAATATACTGAAAAAGGTGCCATGAGAGTCCACGTAAAGTCACACAGTGCCAAATTAAAAAGAAATATGGTATTGGTAGTCCATGTCTTCATACAATAAACATAATGTTGTAGTGCAAGTATATTGCCTAGAAATCCTGTTAATAAAGTGAAAAGGCAAACCAGAATCAGCAAATAACAGTACCACTCCATCTTAGGATGTCTGTTGCAAATGAAAATAATGCATGTATCATTCATCATCTGTCCATGGAGTATGCCTGAAGGGAAAAGAGAGACCAACAGCCTTTAAAATAAAAATTAGGTTGGATATATTGAATCTAAATTTCAAAAATTTTAATTCAGTATGTTTGAAGAGGCAGAAGAATTCAGAACATAGTATAATGTACAACCTCTTCTCTATCTGAAAAAAATGTAAAGTCCAAGTAGGTAACACTTACAGCTTACTCTACACCACGCACACAAGCAGATCTTCATGAACTTACATGCAAAGCTTTATATACTTTCCTCTCTGCTATTTACCATCATGTACTATGGATGAGAGAAAAAAGCATGCACCCTCAAGTGAGAACAGGGTCTCTTGGCCACTAATGTGCCTGTATCTATCTTTGGAAAAAGCAGAGGAGGTGACAGAAGGACAGTAATTGCCCATGCTGATTCCATCGTTGCTTTGATTGCCTTGAGTATCCACACAGGGCCTAGAGGCAAGTTTAATGTGGGCAGCTGTGCAGTGAGCTGTGACTGAGATCAAGAAAACAACATCAAAACAAATCAGGATGAAATTCTGTTTTTAGTGAAGGCCACAGAAACTTTTCCATCTAAAGTGCTAGACAAAGTGCTTTTTTTTTACCTTTTTCTTTGACTTTCTTCTGTAAATATTTGTCCCAGGCTGAAAAGATTGCAATTACAGTAGGGCTAGAGAATATTCTTTTTATCTAACTCTTTATGGCCCACTTTGTATCAGTTCCCAACACAGAATTTGTGGAATATAGATCTGCAGTATATTTTCAAAGCAAAGTTTTAATGTTTATAAAGTCTTATGCTTAATTCCGGTGACTTTTTTACTCCTAATAAAAACAAAGGCTGAAATATACTGTCAGAATGAACTGTCACCAACTACAGTTTTTTGTGTTTCTAGAAGCTCTCCAATCAAGGCAGCAGGTGCCAAACTGTGAGGTCTGTCCAAGTAGAAGCTTTGTATGAGGGTCATCCAAATATCCATTTGTAGATCAGACTCCACTGCAGTTCTTGCTAGGATGACAGGATACAATTTTCATCGGTACAAGCCACACTTTGAATGGAGGAAACAACCTTTTCAAAATGTTATTGATTCATTGAAAATTTGAAACATCTTCCACCATTAAGTTGGTAATAGTGGTTTTTTTTTATAATGTAATGTTTTATTTTCATGTCAAGCTTAATACAATAAGAGTTTTCCAAAGATATGTTCACATACATAGGTCAAAATATAACAAACAGGAGCTGCAGTGAAGACCAGCTAAATAAAGACAGCATTTTTGTGCTTTGCAAATTTATAGTCCACTCAGTTACCTGACAAAAAGCTGGTTCAAACTGTACTCAACAAAATTAGGAAGGAAAGATGTTTCTCTAGAAGTTCAGCAACAAAGGCAGTCAAATGACTTTCCAGGAAATGAATGTAGATAGACAACCATCTGTTCTACTCACAGTGTATTTCACAGGTGGGGAGTGTTTGCTCTATAAATATATTTTTTTAAGTACTGAAGAACTGGACTTTAACCTAGGGTAGCTATACTTTCCCTTGTCCATAACCTTTGTGTAACCTTTCTTCAGCTGAATTATACAAAGTATCCCTGTAAATTCTTTAAAATGTGAAACACAATTAAGTAACATTTTCTTATGGTATGTTCAATTGAAAGTTGTTTGAATATGTATAGGAAACTTATATTTTCCTAAAATCTTGGAAATGTTCTTGGAATTAAAGGGCATTTCCTACCTCTCTGCCTTCCTTTTCAATACTTACAAATGAAGGCACCAGACACTTGGTTCCAAGTTGTGTTGGCAATATAAATAAATCCTAAACTGGCTACAAACAGTAACAAGCTCCTGGACAAGGGCTATAGGCAGGTCTGAATGGAGGGAGGCAGACCTGCTCTGCTTTGCTCTAAGTTAGCTGGATAAAGTCTGGATTTGTGTCTTGTAACTGTGTTAGGTCTGTTACAGACTTGAACTACATAAAATCCTCTATCCCCTTAATCACCCTCAGTTTGCTGGGCTGCACTCAGGGTTGAGCTGTTTGGAGTAGTTACGTAGCTGGAGGGGATGGAGCTGCCCACCTGTGTAAGGTGCATTTGGAGCTCAGAGAGTCATTAGAAAATATATTTGTTTGTGTAGGCATTTCCCACATGTCTACTTTGGCATTCATATTTGAACATTCCAAAATATTTTTACTGTCTCCTGTTAATTATTTGTATTGAAGTAGAGCTTAGAGACCATAAGCAAGACTAGATTCTTGAAACTGTACTTTTCAATTGAAGTGAGTGACTTACAGGGTGGACACAGGGGAGTAGGAGCAGAGATAAAAAGAATCTTTACTGGTGTAACTTAATAAGCAAAAGGAGAACATAAGGGATTTGACTCTCAGCTTGGTACTATACTAAGATCTCCTGGTCTTCCATCAGACGAATTTAAAAGCTAATACAATCAAGGACCCAGTCTGCCTGAATGTGGGAAGACAGGCAGCATGCCCTGCTCTATACTGAGGCCATTGGAGCTACCCTGATGTCCAAAAGATACGTGCTATAATAATTTTCAGAATTGATTTTTTTTTATATCTGCCAATAGCAAGTTACCTGTCTACTATCTTAGCATGAACAGAATAACTCAAGCTATAGGACATGACCAGGTTGTCTTCACAGTTCAAATCCAAAATTTTTGCACTTGTAGTTTAAGAAAACTTTCTTTTTCTGACCATTACAGTGTTCACTGCTAAATCTGTGTATTCTTAAACAATGCCAGCCAACACACATATGCATATTGTAGAGGGGCGGAATGAGCAACAGCACCATGGCTTTATATTGTGCGTATGTTGTTAGTACTGATTAAGATCAGACTTGCCAAACTTTGATGACAGTAGGATTGGTTTTCAAGGTTAAAATGTACTTCCCATCTTTTGAGATTAATTTTTCAGCTGAACAGTTTCAGCCATTGATGGAGATGGCCTTGAACACTAAGTGGGCAGAAAGAGCAATCCTGTGATGGGGCATCCAGAATTAAAGGAATACCTGTGATTCAATGAAGAGCTTCTTATTAGGATATTACAAATTTGCCCAGGAAAGGGTTGAAGTTTATGGTTTCCATCATTCGTAATTAAGACAAGAAAGCATCTAAATTCATGGGTAAGAATTTAATGTTTTTCTTGTTTCTGCTTCTGTAGTCTAGTTAATGCAACCATCTTATGGGCTGTGGATCTAAAGATACTAGAAAAGCTTTAGTTTTTAAAAAAGTGACCTGTTTGACTCAATTTTTTATATCTGCCTGTGTCCTGGACTGGAAAGAAATATGGCTTAGATCTGTGACTTTGACAGTATCTACAAACTTTCTCTCATCATCCCAAGCAGCATCTGCATGCTGTTAAAGAAAGTAAAGCAGAGTTCAGCTGATCATCTGATTTACTGCGTGGTTTGTTGCAGGACCCGAAATCTTGAAGTCTCTACTATCCTGTTGTAGCCTTTCTATTCGGAAGGCTAGGCGACTTGGTTTCGAAAACGCAATCACGATGGTCCGGCCTACTCCGGGCCACCGGGCCTCCGACACACTGACACCAATGTGGTGGATGAATCAAAAGGACTTTATTATCTTTACATGGTCGGTTATATAGCCAAGGGTCCCACCACGTCAGGAAGGGGGTGGTAGGACCCTGGGTCTCGATAAGAAGTGGAAAATTACCAGGGGAAAGCAGGGGGGGTGAGGCTGCATGCCTTGGGTGATCGCTTATCAGCCCAGAGAGAGGGGGATGAGAGGGGGGAAGGGTTTAACTGTCCCTCTCCGTACATCCCGAAATCTTCCGAAAGCCTGTCCCTTTCTTCCACATCCTGTATTCCCCTTGTACTTGTGCTGTGCTCTCCAAAGGCTTGGAGCAGATAAAAAACCCATTTTCAATAAAAAATTTAATTTTGAGGAAACTTCTGGTGGAACTAGGAAACATTGTGAGAAGAGAATCTTGATTTTGTATATAGTTAGTTGTTATTCACAGTTTATCACTGGTGGTCATTCATATGGCATTTAACTTGTATTTGCAAAGGCCCAATAGGCTTAGAACACTTATTTGGGGTTTTTTAAGTATATAATTTTGTATGTGTAAATATATCCTAGGAACAAGGTTCTTCTCTGTCATATCTGTTGGCGTTTATTAAAAAATTTTAAAGGTTGTAATAAGCAACTAATTTTTCCTGAAGTAAAAAAAAATTAAGATGAGTAAAAAGCTTATATTGTGTAATATTATCTCTTATTGACTCTCTTTGCCCCTTACTACTTTTTGTTTGCTATAAGCTTTATAGTAAAAGCCCTAATTTTGGATGAACTGTTTTAATTTTCTGGAGTAACTGAGAATTTTGTTTCGCAGTTTGCAACTGTATTTTGATCTAGTACAAATCTATCCCTGTTACCAGATAGATTTTCCAAATACCTGACCATTTACACCCCATCATATTTCTGTTATGTGTGCTTTCAAAGTGTAACCTTTTAGCTCATTTTATCAAAAAAAGCATTATACAAAGTCCTAGGTTTTGTTATAAGAATAACAAACATTACTTGTAATTTATACTTTAACAACTTACCTGTTAGGTAATCATCTGATGCATTGCATTTTTATTTCAAATTAATTTATATGAAAGGATATATAATGCAATGTGAGTATTAGGTATATAATTTAACATATTTTAGTTCAACTGCATTTAGCACGTTATACCTACCTGTACAGTGGGAACAATAAGTAATATCTGTAACACTTGTATGCAGTTAGTTAAGAAGATTGTGCTAATATCCAATTCCTTTCTTCTTTATATAACAGTATTGTGATTAAGGTACTATTTCTTTCTATCAATTAAAAAATTGTGTTGATGTACTTGAAAGTTAATGAAGTCCTATACAGCAAACATAAGCTACAGTAGAAGGAAAGTTAAAGTGTAAAAATTTGCCTACTGAAAACAGTATTTATGAAAAAGTTCTTATAAGAATATGACATTTATACATATTTGTAGGTATTAATCAGTGTGTAATAACTAAATAGGGAAAAAACATTGCTTTGGAGCATACAGGTGCAATGAATATTTATTAAGTCTTTCTCTTACCTGTTTTAGAAAGGTTGGAATTATCTATTTTACTGATGTCTAGGTTCCAGGCTGTGTTTTTTGTCTCCATGAATCTGGACCTCCTGAAATCACAACTCTATTTTGCGAGTACTGTTTATAATCCAAGGTGTTGGTAATATTCCATATGCAATGACAGCTGTTCAGAGAGCAAGTATCAAACTGCAAAGGAAATATATTTTGTCATTAAGCCCCTCCTCTTATTGAGTCAGGATAATATTCTATTGCCATAGCGGCCTCTGCTTGCTCTTTAGGGAAGGACAGACTTATTGGACATCCTCAGTCCTGGAGTTGTCATTGTTTCCAGCAGTGAAAGAGTAGAAGAGTGCTGGGGCTGGGGCATGTATATGTGTGTTTGCACTTTCCCTTTCTTCACTGCCAGAATCCTTGTTGTTGCCCTACTACTGGACTGGTCTGTGGACCTCTGTTGCTCTTGTCCCATTGTAGAGCTTCATTTATCCCCCTATACCTACCTTTCACTTCTCCTGTCTCACAGTTCCCACATCATTCCAAAATCTCAGCCTTGTCAGAGAACTCTTGTCCTCCAACTCTGCTTGATCCAGACCTCACATCCCACCTCTACGATTTCAGCTCATAGCCCATGTCTTCTCCAAGTCCTCAAGTCTTCCTGCGCCAAACCTACCTCTCCATCTTCAGCAGCACACACCAGTCCTGGAATCTTCCTGCCTGGTTGCCTTAATGAGTACTTCAAATTTTTTATTGATCTCTCCCACTTTATAGCTTCCCCATGTGTCCAGCCCTAATCGATGCTGAAAGTGGACTTGGCAGTTCAACAAGCAGCTCACAGAAATTTCCTCCATCCCAGACCATTCTACATCTCAATCTGCTGTATCACTTCTCTTGGTACTTCCTGTCCAGCTCCTCATATTACACCTGTTCTCCCTATTTTGACATCTTCTAACACCCAGCTGCACTGTCTCCTCATTAGGTGCTGTCCTTCACCTTACTGCTTGAATTATCAGTTGTCTTCCTTACCCCCTCTTGGCTTCTGCTGTGGCACTCAGCCTTGCAGAAACAAATTCTCATCTCTTGTGCTGGTGAGGTTTTTAATATTATAAACAATTCTCTAAAGGTAAGAGATGACAGAGAAGGAAAGCTAGCCCAGGAAAAATATGTTAATAGCAAAAATATCGTAGAAGTTTCACTTATGACCACTGGTGAGAGTAAGTGACAGAGCTTCTTTTTGAGTGACAAGACACACCACTATTCTTTGAAAAAAGGTATTCTCTGCAGAATAAAGTATAACACATGCTATGATTAAGTCCAAGAAAAACACACAGTGCAAGATTCTACACAGAGTCATAATTTGATTTCCAAATTAAATTAGGGAAGCAAATAATATTTGTCAGTGAACATACCTTCAAATACATCACAGAAGAAAATCTGTCTTAGACATGAAAAAGGAAAAATTATGTATGAATCAGTAACCTTTTTTAGCGTTTGGAATGCATTGTAATGGCCAGCAATCTTTCTCATCATCTCTTAAAAATACTGTTGTTATTAAGTTATTGTTGCATTCCTTTTTCTTCCCTTTGAACTCCAAGTAATTTGTAATTTTGTGGGAATAATATCTGTTCATGCTGAACTGCAGAAGAGTAGTTTGACTGCAGGATGCTAAATCTGCCCTCCCCACACACAGTGGAATAATTGGATATAGGTTTTGTCATTTTGGTTTTGTTATCATGCAAATATGTATTTACTGATTGACTAAAATACACTTTCTCATAATTTTTGTACCACAGGTCAGTTGCTCCGTCTGAAAATGTTCCGAGAGGACCATGGGTCTTGGATGACAATGTTCTTCAGTACCATCCTCTTCCTATTCATATTTTCTCACATTTATAACCTGTTCCTCATCATGGCAGGGAATATGAGGTAGGTTCCAGAGTTTATTTTTATCTCTTTTGCTCTAGAATATATTCTACTCAAAATTTTTTCTTCCTCTGCTTTCTGTATTTAGGTAGAATAGTAATTTAATTGGTTAATTAGCCAAGAGGATAAAAGTATTAGTAATAAAAAGTGGAGTCCTAGACTAATGACAGCAACTATTACATCAGGGTACTAATGAACATTACATATTATTATATTTTTATTTAAAATTATAGCTAAACAAATTTGATTTGAAGTTAGGGCTGAGTAGTTTACAAGTATAAGCATTACTGTTGTGCCTGGGGAGCTACTTCAGAGTTAAAGATAAAAGAAATTGAAACATCTAAATTTGAGGAAGCTTATGCACATTAAATGAGTAGTATAGTTCTATTTTAGTTATGTACAATAGTATTTGCTGATCCAGTTTGTTTAGAGTATTCTTAATTCTTTTTTTTCCGTAAGGTGCTCTGACAGAGCAAAACTGTGTTTGGCTGAGGGATGAACAGCTATCTCTAACATGTGGATTTTAAAAAAATTAAATATATTAATTTTCTGTCTTAAGACCTGTTTTCTCCTATTACCTCAAAATTAGCACCACTTTCATGTGTTGATTTTACTGAGACAACCTACATTGTTAGTCATCTAATATATACACAATTAGTTCATTGGACAAAAATACACAGTAATGTTTATGAAAGGCAAGATAACATCTGAAGACTTCCCATAATAAGAAATGAATAAGAAATCTAAAGTTGTGTGTGAGTTGAAGAACAATGCAAATAATTAAATTACTTGTTCCTAGCAGAATATCAGAGCCATACGAACAGAGTCTGATGATGAATTATTTAATGGGCTATGGTGTGGTGTGTTACAGGTCTTAAGCATGTCAACAGAAATGCGCAGTGTTTAAAGTCCTGTAAACAATGTGACATAAAGCAAAAGGTGAGTAGGAGGCAGACTGGTGGTTGCTGAATGAACATAAGCCCAGACAGCTGGGATAATCACGAGATTGTGGCATGAAGACTAAATGTATTGATTCGAGCCAGGCAAGTAAAGCAGCAGACTCATTGACTGTTTTATGAAATGATTGTAGTAATGACATGGCAAATATGAATAGGTGCTCAATAAGAGGTGGGCTAATTATCCCTGAGATGAGGATGGTGAGAGCATTGCAGGTTTCTGGCTTCCCTATATACATAGTAATACTATTATTGGTATTATGTTAAGATTTATATTTGGTATTTCTAATGCTCCATGAACTATAACCTACCTGTTAGACAAAGCATTAAGAATTTTGAAAATCTGACTCATGTCTGGAAAGGAGATTTCATTTGTCCCTGTCAACATTGCTGCTCCCTGTGTCTGTTAAAGGCTTCCATTAGCTGCACCAAAGAGATTCTGCGGCAATCAGCATCCACATCCATGGAAATAGGCACAGCCTTGTACTGAAACAGCTGCTGTTAAACAATGTGCCCTCTTGTTTTCTGTAGGGGAAACCTCTCCTTTCTTGGCGCTTGTGCCCCAGCTCTGGATTTGTTGTGATTGTTTAGGGAAGCTGACTATGCTGTGCTCAAGGAATTGCATGGCCTTTTTCAAAGTGTGCTGAGGCCTTGTTATGGACACATTGGCTGTCCATTCCAGCAGGAAAGGATATGGAACAAACAGTTTCAGTCTCAAACAACAGAACTTAAATAATCAGTAAAACAGAGCCCTTGGATCAGTTCTCTCAAAGTTGGGGTAAAACAGTGTGTAGTCCTTTTGATAGGAGGGTTTCTGCAACAAAGATCATCAAAGCCAACTGCTTCATGTTGCCTTAATTAAGTGTTTAAAGGAATGCATTACTTTTTCCTGTGTACATGTAATCCTTATGAAAGTTGTTTGCTCCCATGGTTTGTACTTCTGTTCAAAAGAACAGCTCTGTTTATACCTTTTACCACAGTGCCTTACTGAAATGACTGTCACCAGAGAGACTGGTTTCCAGGATGAAGGTCAGAGTTTGTCTGCATGAAGGTTAGGGCCTTTGTGGTGTGAAACTGACCTTTGAGCCTCTGCACTCCTATGTAACACAGGCATCCAGATTACACACCTCTCAATACAAGGGCTATGAAAGCCTTACTATCTACAAGACTAAGTGAAAAGCATTCTTTTTTTCCCCACTTTTTTGTGTTTTCTCTCGGCACTGTCTCTTGTTCACCTTTCCCTGGATGCTGACAGGAAAGGGATTCTGCCAAGTTTCTTTATGTCAGGTGTTTGGTCTCATCAATGAAAATCCCTTTCTGGCACACAAGTAGGAAAGTCATACATAGTGCGTTATGCCAGCATGGATGATCACAGCAGAAGCAATATCCTTTTGAGGGCTTGAGAAACCTGTGATCTAAAGCTTTGTCATATAACCATATCTAAAAAAGGTATATTTTACAGTTGCCAAAATTTGGGATTTTTTAAAAAGTATATTTTGAAGACACTTCATATGTGTCTTAGTGTGGTAAACCTAAAAAGTGTGAATATATCCCTTAAAAAAGGGGAGCAGTAGAGACTGTAGTTAGTGGGGAAGAGCAAAAGCTGAATATTGTGTTCAGTTTTGGGCCCAGCACTACACGAAAGACAGTGAGGTGCTGGAGCGTGTCCAGGGAAGGGCAAGAGAGATGGAGAAGGGTCTAGAGAGTGAATCACATGAGGAGTGGCTGAGGGAGCTGGGGTTGCTTAACCTGGAGAAAAGGAGGCTCAGGAAAAACCCTATCACCATCTACAATGACCTTCAAGGAGGCTGTAGTGAGGTGGGGATACATCTCTTCTCCCAGGCACCTAGTGACAGGATGAGAGGGAATAGCCTCAAATTGTGCCAGGGTGGTGTATATCATATATTTGGAAAAAGTGCTTCACAGAAAGGGTTGTTGAGCATTGGAACAGACTGCCCAGGGAAGTGAGGGAATCACCCTCTCTGGAAGTGTTCAAAAGGCATGTGGTTCTTCGGGTTATGATTTAGTGGTGAATACACTGGTTCTAAGTTAACAGTTGGACTTGATTTTGGAGGTCTTTTCCAATGATTAATGAGTCTATAATTCTATTAAAAAGTTGCTGATATTTGAATATATATTATACAGCTGTCTGCTGGGTGAAAGTGTGACTATTTGAAATAAAATTTTTGTGACAGGTTGGAATGTATATTTTAAAATTTAAAATCACTATTTTTTTTCAGTTATGTTTCCTTTTAGGTACATCACAGTGTAGGGCACTGATCCACTGTACATTATGTCACTGTTCTGATAGTCAGAGCTGAATATCTGGTGACTATGTTATCAATGTACCTTTGATTACTTTTTTAAAAAGTGAGGGACTTGGGTGTTTATTTGTTATCTTAGGTCATTTCGATTCTTGAACTTAAGCAGTGATTTTGAGCTGTCTAACATTTAATAGATAAGCAACATTGCTTATTTTTTAAAGGCTGTATTTGAAAAATGAATGAAAGAAGGAAACTTTTATTTTTCTCTATCGAAAAGTGTCTTGTGGCAAGGCCACGTGGTGGCAGCAAAGGGCGCAGTTTAAAAGCTAAACCCTGTGGAAGTATATGGGGATCCTCACTACCAAACTTTTTTTCTGGATTTTTCTGTGTCACAAGCAAATTCAGAGCCCTTAATTTATTGCCTCTTTCTTTAAAAGAATACTGGGTCTTGAACTGTCCAGGGTCTGACCCATATTTTTGTCATTTATATGTGACTTTTGTACACTTGACCTGCTGAGGTATTCTAAGTCAGTACCTACATGTAGTGAAGTTTTCCCAACTGTATTGCTTTAAGTGGAGAATATGTCATCTAAAGGAAATCCATTTTCTCCTTTGGAAGCCTGCATCAGTAAATAATGCTTTGATATTTAACATTGCAACACAGTTATGTATTTTTCATATGACATCCAAAAATCAGAGTTGTGACTGCTAGTCTCACAAATGTCAGCTGTCTTGTCTTAGATGAGATTTTCAATCATCTGAAGGATGTTTAGGTGCATCATTATTCAGCACTGTAAAGTATCATTGAAAGAACAGACAAACCCATTTTCTCTTTAGCTGCAAATTGTCACATTATTGTAGCAATGATACAAGTGGTCAGGATTGTCTTCTTTGAGAGTTGCATGTATCAGGAGAGGGTTTGGCGTGAATTTATAACCTGTGCTTTCAAAAAATTCTGGTTATTCTTATTAAGCACTAGGAGAGAGTACATCTTTTTTGGTGCAGCTTTATCTTCTCTCACTACTCATTTCTTTCACAGAAAAAGTGTGAAATCACACTACAGTTTACATCACTTGCAGAAATTACTTAGGAATAAAAGCACACTTTAATTAATTTTAGTTAAGGTTCAAGTGAATTAGTGAATTGGGACCCAATTACAATCTGCAGCTGACAAACGCATGTAAAGAAGGTTTGCATTTCTTTAACAAGCTGAAAAAAGGAAACAGCTATAAATATATTTAAAGGTCACAATAATAGCCTTCTATTGAATTACCTTTATTCAAATTAGTTACTGCTTCTTTTCCTTTTTCCCCAAGATACAGATTATTGTGTCCCTGGAAATGTGTATTTACTCGAGGCTTTAAACTACATGTGGTTCAGGATTTTGTGCTTTAGTTTGTTTGATGGTTCATTAGAGTCAAGGATTAGTCATCATTAGCATAATTTTAGAGCAAGATTTAGGGACAAACAAGACTTTGTTTTCCTAACCACAATTACTATTCTACAGAACTGCAAGGCCCACAGTGGATCTGTATTATCCCTCCAGGCTACTTTAATAGCTGTCTCTGCCTAGCCATATGTTTCATGAGCTTTATGTTGATGTATCCTTTGGGCATATTTGGTGTAGTTGTGTATTTATACCATAGTCATGCTTAATATTTGGCAAAGATTATAGTGTTATACTGTGAGCTTCAGAAAGTTCAAGCTTTTGTGAACTGCTGGAAAGAAAGGTTCCAAATCCATAAACCCTCTATGCTACTCTCAGAGACTAATCCATTGGGGCCATCATCAGTCTTTCTCAAACTGTATGTGGAAAACAGGAAAAATCCCTTATAATATTTGTAGCTTCTGAACAGCATAGGCTGTGATAGCTTTACATTATGTAAATGTGTGTAGAGTTAGAAAGTTTAATATGATTATATAAATTATGGACGTAAAATATTGCTCTAAGAATCCAGAAGGCTGCAGTCTGTTAGTGATTTTCAAGTTAGGCTTTTTATTACAAGTTTTCCTCCCAGCTGGGATTCTAAGGCACAAGTGTCTAGTGAGATCACAGCAGCAATCCATATTTTCCAAGTAACTGTGATTGAAAAGTGTCTTGAACCAGGATTAGTACTTGAAAATCAAAATAATGAAAATTCCAAGCTTGTTCAAGGTGTTTCAGCCTTTATAGCTAAACTTACTCCCACCTGGCCATAAAGTGGGTGCTAAATCTCCATGTGCTAAATCTACCAGATTGCTTCTGTCTTCTGTGAACTAGACTTTATCATACTTTTCCTTGTCCTAAGCCAAGAAATGGCAAAGAATAGAAAATGCTTCATTTTGGTGTAATTGCAAGGTGATGAATCAGAAATCCCAAACCCTTTAAAGACTAAGAAACTCATTCCCCAATCCACACTCTGTGCAGAGAAAGGACTTTCTCATGGTTTGGTGTTCTCCACATCACAGAACAACTGGCATGGAATCATCATAGATCCCAGGATAATGGATGCAGACAGGATACCAAAGAGCTCCTTTATCCATAAAGATATCCTAGGAGTACCTTGTGGCAATTGGAATCAAAGGCTGCCAGAAAATCCTGTGGCACAAGTGGTGCTCTCTTATCCCAAAGTTTCCATAATACAGGTTGATCAGGGTGAGAGCAATGTTAATCATGGTGATAGAATGAATGAAATTAATTGAAGTTTGTGAGGAACATGAGTGAGAAAAAAAAATATCAAAATAAAATTATTTTCCTGTATATTCTTTTAGATAGCTTACAGGCAAAGGCCAAATCACAGAGATTTGAGTGACACACATCAGTTCTGCTAGGAGTTCTTTGTCAAGATATAGGCAGAATACACATCTTGGGAGTTAGGTACTTGTCATGTGGGCTGACTGTATTAGTCTCAGGTACTTGTAAGTGTTTAGGTAAGAATTATAGTTGTAGCACTGTTGTAAACCCCCCTTTCTCTAAGAGCTTTTTTCCTGTTGCTGAAATCAATTACTCTGGTTTTAAGAAGGTTGTCACTGTTAAGAGATGCCAGAGGGAAGAACTGTAAGTGCTGAGCATGGCCAGACCTGTTAGCTGTGAACAGCAAGGACGAAGGATGCTGGAGGCTGTGATGGCAGAGACCAAGGCATGTCCAGCACCAGAGGGGTCTTGCTCAAGCCCAAGACAGAGGGGCAAGTAGCCCTGTGGCTGTGTCATAGCTGTCCTGTGGTGTTGCCATGGTGAGACTGATGTAACTGTGGGAAAGTCTTAGGGCTTTATAGACTGATTCCCCTTTCCTTCTTTCAAATAAATATCCTTTTCTCTGCTTGGGATAACTGGATAGGTAAATTGATCACAGCACAATGTTGTTGGACCTTATGCAAAACTTAATTGATGGTGCTGTTGTATACTTTGTATTCCCTTTTTATTTTTTTTTATTAAAAATATACTTGTTTAAAGTGAAAAAAAATCCAGTTTAAAATATTCAAATGGTCAATTTGTGTTTCTATTAACATGAAATGGTATAGATAAGATTTCATGAAGAAACAGGTTCGTTTTCTGATGTTATAGTAAAGCTGGTGATTTTTGAAGTGTTTCTGTTCACATCACAGAATAACAAGGCAGATTTCCCTGTTGTGTGGGCACTCACTGATATATTTTTTTCTTTTTCTTAAGGCACAGTTAATGACTACAACATTGCTTTTCTTATTTCATACCAGTCTGGATTGAATTGACATGTAGACATTGAGAGTGTTTTCCTTTAATCACACTGTGACATTGTTGCTGTGGTATTGTCCAGTAGGAGTGTGTGAAAATGCTCTGCTCCATCAGCCCTCTTGCCATTTCAGGAACTATAGCACTGCCACTGCCTCCGTGTCTGGTTTTCTTTGCCCATGACACACACAGGTTGTGTCTCCTGAAGATGGAAAAATCCTTTTCCCTAACCCAGGCTATTGAGTTACAAAGAAAAAAACAGTCTGGGGAACAAGTTAACGGATTGCCCTGCATTTGCAGCTCATGCAGTGAGGCTATGTGTCTGTGGGTGATGTCTCTATGTAGGAGGCTGGAGTCCAAAGACACCTCCTGAGGCCTGTTGGGGGACAGTCCTTTCGGAATGGTCTGAGTAAAGCATGGTGCCTTCTTGTATAGGAAATCAGGTCCTTAGGTCTTCTCATCATGAGCTAGAATACCTGTAAAGTTGTATTCTTCACAACTAAGAGGCTTCTCCTTTGCCAGGGAAAACTAAAATTGAGGTTATTCTAATAGTTTGAGGTACTACTGCCAATTTCCATTTGCTGAGGAGCTGGTCCATTACTGTCTTATTTGCTTTTAGCTTATAGGAGGACATTGAGATAAACACTGTTTTAAAAATAGAAATTTAATAATGAACACTTCCATAAAAAGCAGTTTTTTAAGCAGAAAAGACTTCTTGACACTTTTCATCCTTCTTCATTTTGGCTGAAAACCCTGAAGATATCAAGTACCTGGAATAGAAAAATATGTAGCCCAGCTGCCATCCTAGTGAGACATTTGCTTTCTCTAGGTACTGCTGCTGTATTCTCTTTTTTATCACAGGAAATGAACTGGGGAGAAGAGAACCCACCTGTCCCCAGCATCCCTGCCAGCAGCGAGGTAGGTGGTAGCAGCAGATGGGGAGGCAGCCTGTCAACCAGCCCTGCTGGGCTGCTGGAGGGGAGGGTGCAGTTGTGACGGAGGCTGCTGAACATGAAAGCCATGGCAGGGAAGAGGAAGGACTGGAAGGTGCAGGAAGAAATTTTGCAGGCGCTCGCTTTCCCCTGGCAGCAGCAGGGGCAGCAGCTGATGTGATTCAGACAAATTTGGCCCACATCATGCTTTCAGCTCTCACGAGATAATGGCCTCTTGTGGTGCTCTTCTGATGGTCCTGAGTACATCACCTGCCTTGTGTTTGAAGGTGATGGCCTGTGTGAGTTAAATTGAGCATTTGAGGTAATTCTTGCCAGATTATGGCCCTAATGCTGGTGGTTAACCTGCTCTTTTTAGAGAGGGCAATTTGAAGTATCTGTTTTCTTTATCTATTAGTAATAAAAGGGGAAATGGAAGAAAATAGAAAACCAGGTTTGCTTTCCAAGAAAACATGACCAGAGTTTATTTAAGCATTTAAGATTGCAGTCCCTCCCAAAAGTATGTGCATTTGTATGACACATTTTGTTGTCATCTTGAAAAATCACTGCACAGACATTTTTATAGAAATGTGTGAGTTTAGGAAGCAATAATGGATGTCTCTCCATTGCCTTATCTGATGGTGTAATCATCAATCACGCTAAAACTACAACTGTAACAAAAATAAGTAGTCAATTTAGAAAATATTTATCTGCATTTTTCAGCAATTGCGTCTTTCCTAGGTCTTCTTAAAGAGAATCTCTAAGTGTGATGTAAATAAAGCAGTGCTTTAGTGATTAACCTGCAGGGTTAATGCAGTTTTTTTTTTTAACCTGTACTTCATTAATATGTTCATACCTCTACAAATCAGTAGACTAAGACGTGGTTGTACATGTGAAGTTATAAATGTTTGATGAAAATGAAAAACTGACCACCTTTCTCCAATCTAGAAATTATGTATTTTTTTAATCAAAATTGTATGGGTTTTTTCACTCACAGACAAGTGAGTTCTAACATATTGGCTATGAAATGGAAGCTAGAAAGAGTTTTTGAGTTTTTAGAAAACCTTCAGGCATATTCCAGTGAAAAAAACAGGTTGAAAATATACAAGTGTTTTAATCTCCATGACTGATGGAACAGATGGACAGATTGGAAATATTTACTGGAAAATAAAGGGCACAAATTAAGATGATAGAGCAATACTGCATCTCATTCATGTTACTTGCATTATTTTAACTAGTATTTACCTAAGTTAATCTAAAATGAAACTAGCAGTATTTTCACGATGGAATTAGACTTAATCCTTAGTCTTCTCTTAGCAATACTCATAGGATGAAGAAACCTTCATACCTGGCCCCCAACAGGAAAAAAGACAGTACATTTGTGGAGTGAAGAGAAATTTTGAAGATTTGATAAAGAAAATTTAGTCTACAAAAGTGCTGAGGAGCTTAAAGGCTTTCTCGCTTTGTTATTTTTTTCCCGTTGATTACTCGGATTGCTATTTTTTTCTCTCTTTGAGTGTTTGTGCCAAATCTTGAGTTCTTTACTCAGAATACCCACTAGATGATCTGGATTTTTTGCTTGGTAATAGCTGCAGCACTCTACTTTGTTTTACAGTTTAACAAGAAAAAGTATCTTGGAATGTCTTCAGCCTTTTTCGCAGCAATGCAAATTTTAAGCCTTTTCCCTACTACACTTATCTGCAGCTTTTGAAGTGAGTGTTATTTGCTGTGCAGTAACACTGTACAAAGTTTTGAAACAGCATTTACTCCCATTCTTTTATTATTCTGTATTTGTGCCCAAACTCTGTATTATGTTGTTTCAGCACCCAAAGGAACTTCATATTCAAAAAAGTAGCCAAAGCACCTGTAACAGCAAATTGAAGCAACTATTTTGAATAAAATATTGAATGTTTCCTGTAAAGAAGTGAACAAGCAGTCTACAATTCTTAAAGAATTCAAAGATAATTTTGAATAATGTACAAATAACTACTTATGATGTTACCAAATGACAGAAAAAATTGCTGAATTAATGAAAACAACCTTTTTATAATTAATGTACCCAAAGCTTTCTCCATATTATCATTCTTCAATTAAGTTTAGTGTTAGAGCTTTATAATTAGCATGAAAGTTTCAGTATTGTTCAGACTGAGATATTTGCCTTGTCCATTCTGCAGGTATATTCTGCAAAAGAAAGAATGAACAGTATATTTTAGAGTGGTTGAGTTTGTGAATCAGTATCTATATATATGTAGATTCAGAGGAATTGTGATATATGGCTATTTCTGAAAAAAACCGAAAAGATACTGTTTTAATTCTATAGGCATATAGCTTTCCTTAAATGCATTTCTGGGAGTCAATTATTTAAAGAATTTTTCTCCTTTATTTTTAAAATATGTAAAACTTTTAATGCCATTCACCATTTTAGGAATGAAAGAACTTGAAAATAGCTGAGTACAAAAATTTCAAATTTGCATGCTGAAGTGGTATTCATAGAGGCATGCAGAAAGGTTAATCTAGGTTAGGATACAAACATTTTTCAATCCAAAAATTTTCCATGCAAAGATTTTTTACAGAAAATCCTTAAGCATAGGTTGGAAATATTTTACCACTTAGCAATGCTCACCTAGGAAAGCGTAGGTTAGGAATTTATTTTTAGAAACGTTTTTATTGTAAAAGAGTCAGCATGACTGTGATGGAGAGCACTGCTGGTTGTAAAAGTTAAAATGAAACTTTGAAAATGACATAGTTAGAACATATCTAAATGGAAGCAACTTGTAAAATGAATTGTGACAAAATGGCTTGCAGTGACATGCTCTGAAAAGTAGAGTCAAGATGCACAATAGGTTCTGCTTCTTTTAGGTGACCCATTGTAATACCTCCAGTCTATCTAACACATAATGGTAACTGAGAACATAAATTGATGCTAGGTAACAGCAGCATTTGACATGTACAATTAGTCCTACAGAGACGAATAAATGATAATAGAATCAAAAGAACCTTTCTCTAGCCTTAAAATGCTTGTGAGGCTAAGCAAAGGAATATTCCTTTAGTACTCTGCAGTAGTGGGAGGATGACACCTGGCTCTGATCCCCTCTCCACAGTGAGGGAACTTTTTGCAGAGGGCTTTTGTACTTGTCCTAGAGGAGTGAAGGCTGGTCCTGTGTGCACTCCCCTGGGCCTTCCTGGGTGGCAGGTGCACCCTTAAGCAGTGTGACTGCAAAGGCAGGAACCTGCAGTTGTGGCTCTGTGGTACCAGATACTAGAGACCTGCAAGTGCTGTGCTTCTTGGGCTTAGTACTGAGGCTCGGGAACAAAACAAAAAAAATAAAAAAAAAAAAAAAAAAAAAAAAAAAAAAAAAAAAAAGCTTCACATAGAGACTTCAGAAACTTATCACAAAAGCCTGAAATTTTCCAGGGCTGAAAAAGCTCTTCTTAACCTCTGGTCATATGTGGCAACATGTAACACAAAGATACCTTTAGTCTTTTTCAGTGATAAAGTGTTGATAATTAAAAGTGGCTTTCTCATAACGTTTACTCACTTGAAGCATTCCATGCTGAAATGATTTCCATATATGCGTGCAGAAAGATGAATGGAAGTTAGGATAGGAAAAATGAAGGGAAAAAACCCTGCCAGTAATTTGAAACCAAAATTCTATAATCTGGAGCATAATACCACCACAACCCATCCACCTATGATAAGTTCCTGTTACTCGGAAACATTGACCTCTTTAGATATTTCAGTTTGGGACTTTTTCAAGTAAAAAGTGTTTGCCTTCTCAAAGAACTGGAGAGTAAATGCGCAGCTCTCATACTGGCAGGGTAGAAGAAAACCTTGTTTTGAAACTATTGCTGAAAGCATCCTATGTCCAGGAGACAAGCCATACCCGAGGGTATTTCCACACAGTGAATTTTAAAATCCAGGTTCTCCTAGTTCTGTTTTGCCTTATATGGTGGTTCCATAAATACAACATAAACATTAAGTAACCAGAGTGCACACAGTGTAAGAGAGATGTCTTGAATTCTGTAGCTATGATCATTGCAAAGAATTGAGTGGTGTCTATCACTAGTTCCAGCTGCTTTTCATTTAAAATGAGAACAGAGTGAACATGGCTATAAAAAAAAAAAAATTGTTTACCACAAGCTTATGCTCAGGATTTGTATATTAAAAATTACAGTAGGCTGGGCTAGAGAATTTAAAATGTTGTTAGGACCTCTGTAATTCTTAAGCTAGATTTTCCAATTTTACATCTTCCTCTCACCTTTCCTGGAAAAAGAAAGCCAAGGAAGGAACTTTGCTTTGTCCAAAGCCCTGGTCAGACATCAGGCTTACAGAAGGACTGGAGGCACACTGCTGAAGATGATTAATTGCAAAATAGTTTAAATAGATCCTTATTTTGTGAAGGTCTGCAATTGCCTGGTATTTTTTTTTTTTTGAACCAAAAGTGACTGTGGTTAAAAAATTCCTGTATGTAATTCATCTTGTCCCTTAAAGGTCAAAGAAGCTGAATGCATGTTGTAACAAAGAATACAGTTGTGAAGGAGTATTTAAATAGGACACTGAGTATATCAGGTTTTAGTTGAAGGCTGTGATTTAAAGGGTCTGAAGTGGGCAAAGTCGAGTCTCAAGAGAAGGAAGGAGGAAGAGAACAAGTGTCCATCAGAGAGTTTCTGAAAGACACAGACTTTGGAAAGTGACCCAGTTCCCTAAGGCAGCTTGATTAGGAAAATACATGATAAACTGTCTCTCATCTGTTTGCAAGTGACTGCTGTCATCTGAGAAGGGAGCCTGGCTTTCATTATTTTATCTAACAGCCCACCTTTGCAGGTGTGCCCAGATGTGCTGCTCTTTACTGGTACTTTCAATTCAAAACACACAGTGTAGATTGCACAGAGAAGCAAAAAGCAGTGAAAGGTAGAAACCCATTCTGTCTGTTGAGGTTTTTCAGGTCCCAATGAAAATTTTGAATCGGTTTCTATTTTCTTCAGGCTGATTTCCTGATCTGTACCTTTCAGGCTGGAAAATTCAATAAGAAAAATATGTTTAGTTCATTGGCTGTTAAAAGAATGTTTTTTTAGGAGTGGGGTGAGTAGGTCATCATGATAAGGAAAACCGGGTAGATGGATTAGAGGTGGCAATGCTTGTACTCTTTGTAGCTCTCATCCAGAGAATTTTTGCTTCTATGTATGGAAAACTATATTGAAATTCTAAAATCAGAATTAAGGCAGCTAGAGGGCACTGTGGCTATACATTTGTAATCTGCTTTTTAACAAGACCTGATTTATTTGCCAGACATAAATTGTAATCTGGAATTAACAATAGCTTTAAAGTTACCCGTCATGTCTTTTGTCATCTTTAAAATGCATCAAAATTACTATAAAAATGTTGTTACTGTCTTTCATGTGCTTTTGAATGAAGAGACAAAAATATACAGAACTGAGTATTATTGAAGTCCCACAAAAGAATATATTGAATATAAACTATATAGTTATTTACAGTGCCATCTGTACATTTTCAAATGCTGAAATCTTCTATCCATTACTCACATTTGTCTAATTGATAAATAATTGTTAAGGAAGCTGGTATCCATATGTTGTACTAGAATCTTTATGTATGTAAATAAGTGAGAGATGAGACATTGCTGTATGTATCCAAAATTACTTCCCTCATCAGGCATTCAGTGCACTACACAAAGTATTACTTTTTGAGTTTGTTTGGTCTTCACTCTGAATGTTTGGGAAACTAAGTAAAACAGAAATAGTTTTCTGTAACCTGCTCAGTTCCTTCACACATAACTAGCTATATTTCAGCTGTGAAACATATCTCTTGGAAATCTTAACAAAGAAAGATTCCAGGCTTCAATTTACTGAGAATGGCAGCTTCTGAACACAGAAGGCTGGATTTAAGGTCAGATTTTGTTGTATTGATTTCCTTGAGGAGTACCTTAGCCCTCGTGTGACTTCGTTTAAACCAGTAGAACAACCTACTGTGAACTGGTTCTCGTGTGAGTAAAATACACCAAGTCTGTCCATAGCTAAATTGCTATGGTGCCAGATAATTCAGGTGCCAGATAATCTACTCTAAATCATGAGGTAATCTCTGCTGCAGAAGTGATACCTGCACAGCTAATGGAGAAAATATATAGTCTTTACCAAATGTGGTTTTAAATGTACACAGAAAAGTATATTGAGATACTTAAGGCTTCAAAAATTTAAAATAAGGAATTTAGAGTGATAAGTTTTGTTTTCTGGATCAAAATGTTGGCAATCAAAGGATATATTACATTATTTTTCACAATTCCAGAGTTCTTGTCTTAATACTTCATCAAGATACAACATGGCTATGTATAAGATTAATTAATGCAAAGTTTACATCTGACATGTCTGAATGTTTTTATCTACATAAATCACATACTAGTTAACTGCTGTTATTTAATTGCACCATCTATTTGATGGAATCATTTATTAATCCCACTTTATTGGGTGTGTGCTGGTAACTGTTATCAATTGTGCAGTTCAGCTGGGATTAGTTTCATGCTGGGTGTTGCAGCTGCTCCATGACTCAACTCCTTTCTTTTGTCTCTGTTTTGTTCAGGGAGATGACATTATAGGTAACAGCTGAGCCAGTTATTGGGCTTGAGTCTATTGGTGACTTGAATGCATGCTCAAGGCAAAGCTAAAATTATTTCTGTCCTTAGGGTGTAAGATTTTTCTTTTTCGGGCTGCTTATGATTGAGCCTATTCCTGATTTTTGGACTTGTTATTTTCCAGTGTCATTGAAAAATGTGTGTCTGCACCTTTACAGGAGCACTAGTAGAACATCTGAATTTCCAGTAGGCTTGCAAACATTAACTATAGATATTGAATTTCTGTCACCCTACAAATAACTATTCTACTTCTCTGACTATTGCAGAAAGTATACTTTAAAAAATGTTAATTGGAACCCACTGTGCTGTCTTAAACAAATGGTTGCACTAAGTGTATTAAATTCATGATTTGTAAGATTTTTTACCATATTAACCTTCAGTAGTTTTAATTAAAGCAGTCTGATTTTATCAGTTTGGTTGTTCTTTACTTTCAATGAGAAAACTGTATGATAAACCACAAAAAAGAAGTGAAAGTTTATTGAGGTAGATATGAAAGAATCAGACTGACCTGCTCAAATCCTTAGATTACAGGGAACCTACCCAGGATAATGGATTCTTCTCATTAAAATCCAGAGTCTCAACGTAAAAGTTAACTCTCTGTATTAATGCTTTGTCAACTCTAAGTTATGTCTGAGGCAATTTAACATATAATGTTTTGATTTTCTCTCTTTTCCCTTCCTCTGTCCGACAGGAAACTTGTTTGGCTCCCCTCTGTCTTATGGTACAAAGGGACTCAGTACAGTGCATGTTTTAAATCCTTTGTGCAGTTCATTCTGCAAAACACCTCTTTCATAAGTGTAATTTTGCTTAATCCCAAAAGTCCACAAAAAATTGTTTTTCCTTTATTATTTAGGGAAATTAATGTGAACCAGAAGAATTATTGCTCTGCAGAAATTTTTTTGTGACTACTTAAACTGTGATTTCATGTACATGTAATGAAACCTGAAAACTGCTTTTATTCTGATTATTTGATAATCCTTTAACCCAGCGAGCAGTTTTGATCCCTGTAATAATTCTCTGTCATTTTTGACAATGTACTTTACATCTAGGTATTATAAGACTAAACATAGGGAAAAGCCTTCTCTTAAACCTGTTCTTTCCTTGTTTGTGCATCATAGTCAAATAGATGTCTCGAAAGGGAGGATGCATCCAAGTCTGGTTTATACTGATAAAATTTTTTCCCAGGTAAATGAAGACACACAGGGATTGATTTTCAGGCAGTAATTTTACTAGTAAAATGTTAGAAGAGAATAGTGTATATCCAGTTTCATGTTTTGTGTGTAGGTGGCATTTATGTGGGTATGAGTGCCCAGTCACAGAGTTCTCACTATACTGCAACTTGTGATTCGGGTGAAAGCCCTCCTTTAACCCACTCCTAGGGGCAAGCTTACTTTTCAGTCTACTGAGCTTTGTCTGGGAAGATGTTTTTTGCCCTTTATCCAGTCTGACTGCCTGTATATTGGGGGCTATTAAATATCAGCTAGTTCTGAACATTAATGAGTTTGGCAGAGCTCAAATATCCTACACCAGAGACACCTATCCTCTGTCAATAACAGCACTAGGACTGAAAGAGAAATCATTTGGGGCACCTGGTCCCCTCAGTGTTTTGATTGTTTCCATCACTGCTCATCTAACAGTTGACGAATACACCTCTCACTGAGCCACTTTATTCCTTTCTTCTGTTTTTTCTATGGCCAGAAGGACTTCTAGTTTAAACCTCTACTGATGTCTGTAACAAAAGTGCAGTGTTTTGAAGGAGAATGAGTGACATCTGTGTACTGCTAGAGTGCATTGCATGGCATGAGCTACTCCTGGAGGTACAGGAAAGAGTTGGAAGATGGGAGAATAATAAACCTTGTAGTCTGCATAGATGAGTGCCTTGGAGACAGAGCACAGAAGTTGGCTTCTTGTAACTTGCTGTAACATATGATAGAGCAAATACTGAAATTAATGCAAGTTAAATGTCCTCGGTGCCCAGCAGCTGACTGTGTTAAAGAACACTGTGTGTCATGGGATGGAGATAGCAACAAGACTTGTTTAGAAGGGGCACAAAGCTCAGGGAGGATGTTTGAATCCCCTGTACTGACACTCCCCATGCCAGTAAAGAAATTTAGAGGAGGTAGCCAGTTTTGGATTTAAAGTATTCCTGTTACGGTAGAGTTTTTTGACATATGATTTTGTTTCCTTCATCCATGAATTTCTCAGAGTGTTTACTAAGGCCTTTTGAAGCTTTTTACATTTATGGGAGATTTCCTTGTTCCCTGCTGCAGGCATTTGGTGTTCAATATGAGCTGTTTGTTTGGTTTGCCCCCTCCCCCCCACCCGTTTACAGTATACAATATTTTTTTTTGTAGTTGCTATGTTATAATAACTAAATGTGGCCTTTACTAAACTAATTTAAAATCCAGTATTCTGACAGGTTCCAGATAGTTCTAAAATGAAAATATATTATTTGGAACGTCTCAAAGGGAACTGTACTGATGTCTGCACTGCTTGGTGTCTGCAAAAATGTACTGGAAAGGAGGGTAAGGAGCAGAATGGCAAAGGTTTTGATGGTACTGAGTTACTCAGTATAGCAGAAATGAAAGCTCACTGCTAAGAGATACAGAAGGATTTCACAATACAAAGTTAGCAGATGACAAAATGGCAGGTGACAAGCTATTCCCTCTCAGGAAACAGGGCTTGGAGTTAATATATGTGGGTGTATAAAAGCTGTCAGTGCAAAGGTGAGCACAGGCCAACAAAAAGAATGTAAAGTATTACTAGAAAATGAGCAGAGAACAAGGAATGGAGTTTAGAACAAAACAGAAATCATTGGACCACTGCTCATACCAATAATGCTTCTGCGTCTTGAATAATATACATGGTTCTGTTCCCCCTTCAGAAAATAGTGTCAAGAACTCAAGAATGCATAAAGAAGTGCAACCAGGATGATCTTAGGAATACCTTCTATATAACAAGCTGTGAAGTAGACTAAAGTCTATGAAAAGGTATATAAAATCATATATGTCACAGAGAGACATATAAGAAAACTGTTTGGCTATAAAATGTAGACTATATCAAATAAAATAAAAAAAACACATGCTGTGGAACTCATAGCCACAGAAAACTGCAGATGTCTGTATAGATAGAAAAGCAATTAATAAACTCATGGAACAAAAGTATACTAGAGTTTTACACTAGTAAAACTAGTTTTCACCTTTGTCTGAGAAAGTCCTTGAGCCTCAGATGGTTGATGGGGAGGTATAACCTGTAGGGTTTCTCTATTCTAATACTTTCCTTGGTCATCTCACGGAGGTGAAATATTGGGACAAACAGATGTCTGATCTGGCAAAGTAGAGCCATTATTATTATATCCTATTGTTCTTTTTGTGTGTCTCTCTTAAATATTTGCTCATAATAAAAGAGATATTTTAAAAAATGTCATGTTAACATTAAGCTCTATCAAAAAACACACTGAAGAAGGTTACAGATGACATCCCCAACATGCCCTTTCTTACATTCGCTAAACACAAAATTCATGCTTTTTGAGGTTTCCTCTAAGTAATCTCATGAAAGCTAGAAATTCTCTTCCAGATACCTGAACTGCTGATAAGGTCATGACTGATGACCTTAGAAATCTGGAAATGCTTTGGCACTGAAGGATGTTCAAAACAACACCTTCTGTTTTACTAGCTGTGAAGTAGACTGAAGTCTATGAAAAGGTCTATAAAATAATGGATGACACAGAATTAACCAAGAAAACAGTTTATCTGGCTATAAAATTTAGACTATATCGAATAATATCAAAAATATTGCTACAGAAAACTGCAAATGTCTGTATAGATACAAAAGCAATTAATAAACTCAGAGGATTTAGCAAGGAAGTAGGGGGAAAAGTGACTTTTTATACAGACTTACAAATAGGAAGATTGGTTGGAAATGCTGGTCTGTGTTTATTTACCCATCTGAGATTCTGATTGTGTGTCTAATTCTACTTGGGATTCTGTTGCTGTGCTATTCTATTTGGAATAGTAGCTTTTGATTCAATATGTACTGTCTAAGATTTGCAGCAAGTACAGGGCTTTTGTATTAAACTTAAATATCCATCAGAGAATGAATATTTTGTCATTCTCACAATGCTGCTAAATACATAGGAAAGCTCATATGCAAAATGTAACAATGCTGCAAAAGAGTGAGATTGTGAATTACTAAAGTGTTATGTGAACGATAGTTCAAAGATTGGTGAATGCTTCATAAAGATATTTCCATTTTATCAGCAATCTTATGACTTCTGTCAGACTGTTTACTAGTCTTTTGTTATAAAATCTTGTTCTTTCCTTTAAGAGACTACTGATGAAAGATGCAAAACATGAACATAAGAAATTGGAAACAGGTGTTTTGAAAGCCTTTTTGTGCTACAGCAGAGATAACACTGTACTTTTCTTGAGGTAATGCCGCGGGTAGAAAGCGTGAGTAACTCGGAGCCTTTAGCAACAGTCTCGTGTCCTGAAGAAAGTGACTTT
This sequence comes from Climacteris rufus, assembly GCA_013398175.1. NCBI lineage: Eukaryota > Metazoa > Chordata > Aves > Passeriformes > Climacteridae > Climacteris > Climacteris rufus. The sequence continues at coordinate 753,176 of VZRZ01004779.1, read as the reverse complement.
GGCTTCATCCAGTCTCTGATTGAACAGAGTCGAGCCGAGCATCAGAGCTCCTGCAGAGTTCACGCACAGTGGTTTAATTTAAGCAGGGAAGTAAAGAGACGAGAAAGGGTTCTTTTCCGCTTATCGCCAGCAGAATTTTATTACTGGAGCATGGAGTGCGGTAAAAGACGGCCAAAATGGCGGTCGGGGGTGTGTTATAGTACAGAGGCGAGGGAAGGGCAGTCGGGAGAGCCAATCACTGCGGAGGATTACAATGATTGACAGGGGTGCCGGCCAGTCAGTCGGCTGTCCGCACACAGCACAGGAACCAATAAGCGGGGACAGCCCCCGCTGCCGCAGCCGGGGAGCCCCCACGGCCCGCCACTCCCGGCTGCATCGTGCGGGGGTGGAAGGGCCCGGCCCCCACGGCTCTCGGCACGGCAGGGCCGGGCTGGGTCGTCAGCCACGCCCAGAGTCACCGCAACAGGGTAAACTCTGTATTCTAGTTCTGTCCAAATCCTCCTGTTTGTTAACAAATCTGTACTAAAGGCAAGCTGCTGGTTTCATTCAGCCAGTCTTCAGTTCATTCATTCACCCATACAGCACCTAAGAGACACTGGACTGAATATATTCAATCAAATGTTTTCTCTACAGTCATAAATTATTAGCTAAATAAGCCATCAATACCCTGACCCTAAAGAGTGACACCTTGTTATAAATATCTAAAGGAGGAAACATTGGAAAGCTTAACAGGATAAATCAGCTCCTCTCAGTTTCTCTGACACCCACACATACACATGCGCATGTGTCATGGAACATATTAAACATTAAAACCCTTAAATCAGTTCAGTATCTGTCCCTGAATTTGCAATTTTCATACTGTTTATCACCACAAGTGTACACATATTATCGTTTCCTTTTTCCAAATCCTGTAGGTATCACATTTTTGTTGTGTGTCACTAGTATAATTCTGGTTTTGTTGTCAGACTGCTAAATGACAGTGAAGCGTCTGCAGTGTGCATAAAACAGCATCTTGTAATAGACTGAAGATCCCATGTGAAAACTGAAGATGAATAAATTTAAAGTTGTAGCAGTACAGCCTGCAAAATTGTCATCAATAATCTGATTGTGATGTGTGCATGTACTACTTTTTGACGTCTGTATCCATGTTGATGTAAATCTCCCATGAAAATCAGTGACAGTACTATGACCTCCAGGTAGTGGCCCATCCTGTTACTTAACTAAATGATATTACTTCACAGACAGAATATCAACAGTTCTGTTCCTACTGTAGAACATGTAGAAAACTTGAGGTCTTAAAGGCAGTATTTCAGTATTGCTAGTAGTGTGTACCTTTGTTTTCAGAAACACATGGCTGATTCTCAATGATTACCTGTGCAGGCATAGGATGCATGACAATAGATTAAATTTTAGCTACACTTGTATAATATAAACACAGAGGATTAGCAATATATTACAGCAGTGCAGATGAAATGAATGTGTTCTTGAGTTTTGTTCACTTATACCAGAATGTCAGGAAGCTCTTTGATACTATTCTTGAAAAAATGGCAGGTTTAAGAATTGAGGTGTATGGGAGGCATCTCTCTTTGCCATCATACATTTTACTGGTTTATGCTGTGTATAATTCATAGACTTTTGGAGTCAGGACATTTCCAAGGTTAATGATTTCACCAGTTAAACATTGCTACCTTTATTCTATTTTGTGGTGTTTAACTTAATCTTTCCATTGTTTAATGATGTTACTTGCTTTTTGGCTGGATTAAAGAGTTCTCTACTATCAGTAATCTTTCATGTAAGTACTTGTATACTGTAATCAAGTCCCCTCTTAATCTTTGCTTTGATCAGATAGACACAAACTCTTCAGTCTGTCTTCATAAGGCAGGATTTACAGCCCTCTGATTATCTTGCGGTTCCAGTATAAGTATTTTTCCCTATTTTTGCTGATGTTTTCCTTCAGAGCATCAGAACCCAAAACAGCACTCTGCAAATACACATGCTGTCCAAAAATACCTCCATACCAGGGAGGAATGCCATCATTGAAGTCTTGATAGGTATTCCTCTACTTATATTCCCAGTGATGTTGTTATCCATTAGCTGCAATGCTGCATTGGGGTCTTGTGTTTTGTTAGTTGTAATGATGCTCATAGTGTGTTTTCCAGATGGTATCCCTCTTGTTTTACAGATTAGGATTATTTTATTGGCTATTAAAATGTTATTTGAATGAACACAATGTAATAAATAATCCAGATGACATAATTGTGCCTCTGATTTTCAGTATAGCTCTGTGTCACCTGCAATTTTTTTAACAATAAACTTGTAGTGTTTCCAGGTCAATGACAGTTGATCTTGTAGGACCCCTGAACAGTACATAGAGGACTGCGTATTATAATGCAAAAGAATTCACTGCCTATCCTTTTAGATATCACTTGTGAAAAATTGATTTGGTTTTGCATTCAGACATGATCAATTTGAAGGGTTGTATTCTGTTGCTGTTACACGATATATATGTTTGATAGATGGCCTCTAGTTGGTGAGGCTCTTGAATCAGAATTTTTGAGACAACTCACCTGCATGAGTATTTTGAGAATACTTACTTACCTGAAGTCTATCATATGCTGAAAGGGTCCTTTTCAGGTTGTTTTGATCATCAGTAGAAATAGCGATGAGTAAAAAGTCGTTGGAAGCCATTTCAAAATATGGATCATCGGGGGGTTTTTTTGTTTGTTTTTGTTAGTTTGTTTTGTTTTGTTAAAAATTTTATTCAGCTGTTTATGCATAGAGTACCTTTTTAAAAGGAATCAAATCTGTAGTCAGTATTGTTTTGAAAGGTGTTATCTTTCTTGGCTTCTCAAAGTTCACCTCTTCTGTTACTGAAATAAGTGGAGCTAAATAAATTATCAGCAAAGGATCTGGCTCAGCTTCTGTAATAAATTTTCCGTTCACTGGGTGGGCTGACAATCAGATGTTTTGAAGTCAATCTTTTGAGAGAAAAAAAAAAAGTATTTCTGGAGATATCTGTCGCTCCTTTATCCTTCTTCCTCCCACTACCTCCAAAAATACTTGACTTGCTCTCCCAGAGCGGGTGAAGTTTCATGGAACATGAGGAGGAAAACAGAGCTGTCCTCTCCAAGGCATTGCACAGATGAAGGTACCCTTTTCCTGAGTGATGTGCTCCACTTCTCTAGGCTTTCTCCTCTTGGTCTGCTTTTTTCATACTCAGATCCCCTTATTGCAAAGAATATTTTCTGCCCTGAACAACCATTAAACTTGTTTTCAGACACGTATTTTAGCAATTTGGACTTTGCCTGGCAGCTCGTGGTTGTGGATGAAGTTCTGCATGATGTTAAGCCAAACTCACAGTGACAATTAAGTGATTTAACTGATACTGTGGTACAGTAAAAACTATATTGGGAATTTTGTTTTCCTTTCAGTGGAACACCAGTGACTGCTAAATACTGCAGGCATGAAATACTTGTCTTATAAGAGTGTTTTCTTCTTGCTACCATCTGTGAAAATTTGAAGCTTTAAACATTTGTCTCATGCATTTCTGTGTGGGAGGTGTAATACTTTCAGTTTAATAAATGAGTCTTAGCTTGTTTGCAATATATCAGAATTAACTATAATTTGGACAGTGTGCATCTGGTCTGGAAAATGTCTAGTGTACTTACTTTATAATGGAGTGTGATTATGTTTAATTTGATTTCTCCTGCACAATGAAGCATAATTAATATTTAATTTGTAATCCTGCGGTAATACAGTATGAAGCTGTTGTCAATTAATTGGAAGCAATTAATTCATTAGCTAGAAATGATAGTAGTACAGGAACAATGAGCATACATAGCTGGGCAGTGAAAATATCTGTGGGAGGGTGACAAGTGTAGTTCAAGTCTCCAGGCCACAGATTTTGTTCAGTAGTAAAGCATTTGCTACAAAAAGATGTGTCTGTACTGGTTTTAAAATCTGTTTTTGCTTTGTAAACTCCTCCTTGGAGTCTAACTTCATTTGTGTGTGAGTTGCAATTTTGTATTGAAAATTTCCTTCACACTGCTGAGAACTTGATTTGTTTTTTGCCACTGCCCTGCCTTTCAGGAGACAAGTGCTTGAGACAAAGTTCAGGCACTGAATGCTACTGAGGGTTACTTGATATCTTGGTTAATTCAGGAAAGCTTTTTTTTTTAATTTCTGGCTAGAGGTGAGCTTTCCCACCTCATAAAATGGAAAAAGTAATTCAAAGAGGGGAAGGAGTAGAGCCTGAGAAACAGAGCCCTCTGCCACCACCTCCTAATAGTTAGGCAGGAAACTTGAATGAAGTATCCAAGTTACAGAGCTGCATGCAGACAAGACAAGAAACAAATTCTTCAGACACATCAATTTGCTCATCACCTCAAGAGAAGAAGGGATTTAAGATGTTTCTTATGTACTTAAATAGTTAAAGGACTTCATATGACTCATCCAGCACATTAAATTTAGCTTAATTCTTGAATATAAACAAAATGGACTCTTTTCTCATGGTCTGGCTTCTCTTCTGGGGCTACCTCAGGGCCACCAGTTAGAGTCTCTTCTCCTTGTCAATATTGGAGCAAAACCCAAATATCTATTACTATTTACAGGTGTTTCACATTATTCACATATATTATTCACGTAATTAGATGGTGTGCTCTGGCCTGTGTTATTTTCATGGGACCACTTTAAGGTCAAGAAGTCAAGAAGTACCGTGATCAGTCTTGTTCGTTATTGTTACTTATTTGATGAAGGATCTCTTTCTGCTTCCCCACATCTGCTTGCATCTTTCAGAAGACCGGGTCTTAGGCTGGTGCTGCTGAGCTTACACATCATGGACTCAACTTTGCATGGGTGGGATCTACCACTCCTGAAGTGCCCTTATTGTGGCACCCACTGTGAAAACTCACCTCCTGCTATAGTATATATTTTGTTACCTGGGATATTGAAACCTTTTTCTGTTGAGAGTCTACATCTAATCCACAATACTTTCACCCAGTTTATCTTGTCAGGTGAAAATTTGTCCTTGCTTGGAAAAGGAAAAGGCCTCTTTCATAGTGTGCCAAGAACAGGCTCTGTGCTAAGCTAGGACTAACTGCTAGCTTTCTCAAAAGAATAAGAATAAACACAGACTCGTCTTGCTTCCAGCTAGTCAAGAGGAACCTGTGCAGCCTGTATCTGTGCTAGTAAGTTGCTTTGCAAAACAGTAGTGGATCTGTAAAGAAGAAAAAAAGTAAAAAAGAGATGCTGAGGGCTAAACATCTTCACAACATGTGATTTGGGGTGTGTGAGGGGGTTCAGCCTGACTGTAGTCTGGTCCTGGAGTGAGCACTGGTGCCACTGCAGGAGCATAGAAGGTGGGAGCTGAGTAGTAGTCAACCTTCCCTTTCAGTTCCAATTTTTCCAGTCACTTCCTATATTCCTCACCACTGGGGGGCAGCCGATGTCTAGGATCCAAAACAGCACTATTCTGCAAAGCAGCCTTAAAAATGGTTTGTGCTGTGGACAAGAAGATACTCTATAAAGAGATGTGGATTAGCATCTGATCACATACAATGAAAGCTCCAGTTTTGTTTTGTCTCAGGATAAGTAAGAAAGCACATTGCTTCCAGGACATTAGGCTGGTTGTAATAATTTTCTTCTGTATCATATCTCTGAAGTTCTGTGGATCACTAAAATGAGACATCTGAAAAACAGTGACTCTCTGGATTCAACACTGCAGAGGAGAAGTGTGGGCTAAACTGAGATAACTGAATTTTGATTCCTGTCTACTTACAATGTTTATTTTTTTAGAGTGTATTTTGTTTAGTAGATGCACCAAGTTAGGATTTGGTGTTGGTGTTGTATGTCAAAGACCATTACATCTTCAGATGGACTGTCTTGTTCTGCTGGTCTTCTGGGGAGAAAAAGTTCTTTAGTCTTGGTGTAATTTGCTGTGGTTAAAATATGCACAGTGGTACCACAAAACATTAAAAAAATATTCTGAAACTGTCTGTACTTCAAACAAACAGTGGTTAGTTGCTCTGTGGAATTTTCCACAGTGTCCTTGGATGAAATTGTGTTGTACCAGGAGGAACACTAAGACATGAATAAATTATTTGTCAGTGTTGTTACCAGCATATACATAAATAAAACACTGTTGCTGTATGTTTGTTTTCACTGGGACCCACAAACAATAAAAACTTCTGTTGTGATACCATATTTTTTCCACCCCAGTTTAAACCTATTGTAAGGAACCTTGTCAAAGTAACATACCAATATATTTCTTATAGCTGTTTACACACATCATCGAAGTTATTTTTGTTTAGTTTTATTACCTTCAAATATCTACCATCTAATAAGAATGTAAGAAAGATTGTAACATACCAGACTGTTCATCTAACTTTTAGAAACCTCCTATTTCTGACAGTGGTCAGACATCTGATAAAGGATACAGTGATGCTTCTTACAGTGTACCCGAACATTTTTCACCAGTGCAGTGCTTAGAAGCTCTCACACCTATATGGTGAATCTAAATAGTAGTACTTAAAACTACCTTAGCCTATAGTAGTGAGAGTATTATGGGCTTTCTTCCTTGAATTTTAATTCCACTTTTTTCAAATTACCTGCATTTTTGCTTACATTATGCAATCTGGAAAATACTTATTTTAAGATCCTAATAATTATATTGACTCTTTCCTAGATTTTTTGTCAGGAGACAGAATTAGTAACACCCTCTGTTCATATTGTTTCTCCTTTTATAATTTTGTAACTTATAATCCTTTGTATGTCTTCTGCTGCTGTTTACTTTCTTTTCTCTTAAGCGCTCAGCTTCAGCTTCAAAAATGGCATTATCTTCAGTAGTAGCCAGGAAACAGAAGTGGGTACTAATTTGTGGGAAAAAAAAAAAAAAGGCAGGATGGGGACAGGGAGGACAATAACCATCTTGAATTAATGAGTTTATTGTACATGCAGGGTCATCACCAGGTAAAATTTCAGTTTACAATGAAGGAAGAATCACATGAGGAAATGTATATAAAATGGAATTTACTTTCTGAGAAAAATAAAAGAAAAAAAAAAGAAAACACCATAAAGGTAAATTCATAGACTTTAGGTAGATGAATTCCCTAAATTGTTGTAGTCTGCATTTTACTTTCCTTTATTACATCTGTATGCAGGCAATCCCCTTCGAATTTCTTATGGCTCCTTATATATTAGTACAGCAATTTAGCTGGCACAAGACACCTTGCAAAAGAAAGCTAAAATTCTGCTTACTGACATTGAAAAAATTATTATTATTACATCTATATAGTAGTGGATGCAGTGAAGTGGATGAAGTGGAGCAGAGCAGAGAGAATGATTTTCTTTTTTTTGCATATTTCCTTATTGTATAATCTCTCCTATATATCCTTTGTCTCATCATTACTAAAATGGAGTTACTAAATCTGCTGGACAACAGTGCTGTTTTGGCTCAGGAAGGAATGCTTCTATTGAATACAGTACTTCAAAGGATATTTTGTTTGCTTTTCATCTATTGTACCAGCATTTCTAATTCTTAATATACAAAGACCACATGTACTTGGATTGTTGTTTATTTTCAAAACATTTAAAAATATTTTTCAATCTATTTGTCAGTAGAAAGGATGTTACTAAGGCTCTGTGACCAAAATATGACCTATTTGTTGTGGCTTGCATAGTGGCAATATCTATGCCAAAAGCTTTTCCACACCTCCTTATATCATCATGGACTATTAAATTTAAAGAATTTGATCTTGATGCCTGCGGGTGAGACCAGTTAAGGCAACAAGGAAGCTTCATGAAGAAATGACTTGAACACAGTACGAGGCAGTGAAATTCAGGGCTACCACTGTGCTGCTGTTACCGTTTTGAAATTGAAATACACTGAAATAGTTCAGGGTGTGGTGGATCTTGTATGAAGTTGGTAATGAGTTCTGCTTAGACCAGGGTTGCTCTGTGCAAGCACATCAGATGACTGAGTTTGAGAACAAAGCAATAATTTTGAAAGGGACAGTCTGATTGAAAGTGCTGCCGTTCCAAGGATATCTTCCTGCCTGTAGACCACTGAGAAAGAGGAAAGAAACAGCATCTGTCTGGGGATTTGTATATTTAGGAGAGGGAACAGGAGAAGGGAAGGTACATTTATGTCTAATTGTGAACATTGTCGAGAATCTTACTTGTGCTTTATGTACATAGAGTTTTGGCATCAGCAGTTGCAAAAGTAGAAGGAAGATAGAAAGTTTCTTGAGAAGCCACTTCAAACACTGAAAGCTAGGAGAGAATAAGTGTGTGAGGCCAAGAGCAAAGAGAGGAGAAATGGAAGTAGCAAAGTATAAATATTTCCAAATTGGGATTCATGTAATAGAACTTCCTCACGTGTCCTAGATACATGTGGATGTGCCTGTTCAAAATATCTCATTTTCTGCTTTTAATTTGTTTCATTTTGACCGTTGCAGTGGAAAAAAATCGCAAGGTTAGCTCTGCTTATGTTTTCATACTGATATCTTAGTCATGAGACCTTACAGCAACTTTAAGTAATTGTAACCTCTTAATAAATACATTTTATTGTAATAAAAGGAATTCTCTTTAGCAGTTACATAATTTCTTTAATCTACAAGGAGATGTGCATTCATTATGTAGTTATATCTTCTATCAGCTACTAAAACTACTACAGAAAGTGTGTCAGAGAACTTGGGTGACATGTCTGTATTTACTAAAGTTACTAGTTTCAGCCATGGGCTGAAACTCTTGAACTACTGGTTTTCAGCACTCCTGCAGTATGTCATTAAAAATGTTTGCACATTGCCATTCCTGAAGTCTTTCCCCAAATTTGTTCTGCATATGTGTCTGATTTCCCTGCGGCAGATTTTACTTGACATCTGCTGTCAAGATAACTGTAGCTAAACTGAGGTGAAAAATGCTCTGGCTCTTCAAGTGTGCTGTTTGACCAAAAACTGGTACTCTAGAAGGACTCAGAAGGGGGAAAAAAAGCCACCAAACAACCGTCATAAACTTGTATTACAATTGGATACAACTTTCAATTAAGAATTTTCTACAGAAACTGTATTTTCTGCTAAATTTAAATTATCGACAGAACAGCATTTTATTTTTTTTTAACTTTGAAGGAAAGGTAGTTTCAAAATGGTGGCTTTTAAAAGAGTTTTTCCATTCTTCCTTGCCTAAATCTAAGTCACTGTAGTGGTTTACAGTATTATAGGAAAAATAGTTTGGATAACTCCTGTCTGTTTCCCTGATACCAATGCTCAGCAGGCAGACTATAGCTTTCACGATGTACTGTATCTTCTCTTGTAGAGGGTAGTCCACAACACAGCATAGAAAATATTTTTTCAAAACTAAAGTTTGGACCTGAAAATTTACAGAAGTCATCTCCCATCAGAAGGTTTTCTGGTATCAACTTTCTGCCCCTATTTCAGGGAAAAATGAGTATTGAAATAATTAATTTATTTAAAAATGGAAAGTTAATTATTTTGCCATGTTAAATGTGCACATAATGTTAGTCAACTAATTCAGGTTTTTTTTCAGGCAGCTGTAAGAAGATAAGGCAGGGCATTCACTGGCTTGTTAAAAGTAGGCACAACAGGAAATTGAGGTCAAGTTCAGGCCCTTAAGTGCTTCAGGAGGAGAGCTAGTCCTCTTTCAGCTATAGACCATTTATAAAATCAGACTTTGAAATTACTGCCATATAGGTGGCATGTATAATCTATCAGTGATCTCAGGCAGATACTTTTTACCTACTAACCGATAACTAGAGAATGTAACATCTTTACCATGAGACATTATGACAAATTCTTAGGGAGATAACAAATAGAAAGTATCTGCCATACAGCAGACAGCTGTACAGGCTTAATATTCTTAACCTGCTTGAATCAATGCAAACAATTCGTTAACACTGTAGTTTGTATGGAATGTGTCTGTATTTAGTTCTTTATTAAATTTTTTTCTGTCAGTGGCTCTAAAGCTAGATATTTTTGTAAATGAAAATGTGGGAAAGATCTCTTGAGTTACCTTTCTTGCATTACCAAAAAAAGTGAACATGATCCAGCAATGTGCACATGCATCCTGGAAAGCCAATCTTACCCTGGGCTGCATCAAAAGTTGTGTGGCCAGCGGGTCGAGGGAGTTGATTCTGCCACTTTACTCAATTCTCCTGCCATCCCATCTGGAGTACTGTGTCCAGTTCTGGGGCTCCAGTAAAAGACAGACATGGATCCATTAAAGCAGGTCCAGTGAAGAGTTACAAAGTTGATCAGAGGGCTTTAGCACCTCCTCTGTGAAGACAGGTTGAGAGAGTTGGGGTTATTCAACCTGGAGAAGAGAAGGCTCCAAGGAGACCTTAAAGAATTCAGTATTTGTGTCTATTGCGTGTTGAATCGGCTCTGCTTCAAACAGCACCATCAGTAAAGTACTGATGGTGGCTCATAGGAAAGATGGAGAGAGAATTTTTACCAAGGCCTTTAATGACAGCAGAAAGGTCAACACTTTTAAACTGAAAGTGATTGGATACAAGGAAGAAATGTTTTTTTGATAGGGGTGGTGAGACACTGGAACAATTTTCCCAGAGAAGATGTGGATATCCCATTATCGGGAACAGTTCAAGGTCAAGTTGGATGGAAGTTTGAGCAACCTGGTCTGGTGGAAAGTGTCCCTGCCCGTGGCAGGATACTTGAAACTAGATGATCTTTAAGGTCCCTTCCAACCTAAGTCATTCCGTGATTTTCTGATCCTCTGAAATGTTCCTAAGTGCCCAATTACATCTGACCTTTGGTTTACCTTTGCTCTTTTTCATTGGATGTAGAAACCCAGGCTGTAGTTTATTGGAAATTTAAAAACATATTATTCCAAAGGTACATAAATTCTTTTCTGTCATTAGAATTAGCTTAGAATTGATAGAAATGTAAGCAACAACCTGAACTGATCTGAGATAAACACATCAAATTCCATATCCCATTATGATGTAGAATTTGATTAGAACTGTACCTTTGTGATAATACGTATGGAACCAACTTCTTTATTTTTCTGTAGCCTTGGGATTGATTTGAAATGGCAGCTGTTAAATTGCTCAACTACATTTGGTGCTTTTGTGAGAGTGAATATCTCTCTTTTAACAAGGAGTTAATGTCTCTCTTTTAACAAGGAGTTAAAAGTAAACTGTTTCTGTTTACATTTGGAACCTTGAAATGTTAGTGGGAATGTCAGTCCTTCTCATTTTGGCATCCTCTAGAGCAAGGCAAGTGATTTCTTGGCCTGTATCTGGGATATTAATTCATAAAAGAATTATTTCCTCCTCAACCAGGCAGATTTGAAATTTCAGCATCTCCTAGTTCACACTCTAGTACTGTAATCCACAATCTAAGCAGGCATAAAGCATGGTGGCATAAGGAGAAACAATAAAAAACCAAGAGGCAGAGATGACAGAGCCACGTCAAGCATGTAAATAAAAGGTGTAAATAAAGATTTAGGAATCAGAATGTGAATAATGGAATCAGATCATTTTCCCCACAGTTGTGTTAATAACAGGCAAAGATTTGTACACAGTGCCGCTTGCTCTAAGATGCAGTAAAGGAGGGGAAATTCAGTAAAATGACTGTTGCTTTTAGGTCTAAATCAAAAAAGCTCAGAAGTATATGTGTTTAATTCTTAACTGAGGAATTATAGTAAGTTAAAGGTGCCCTTGAATACTTTGCTGATGAGGGTGTTTCAACAGAAAAAAATCAAATGTGTAATAATCCCAAATTTGTAGATATTACATTCTTCATCTTCCAGCAGTTTTCTTTAATGTTATTGTTTGAGCCTTCTATTAGATGTCAAAGCTAGTATTTGCTGAAATAAGTCTCTGTGCAGTTCAACAAGGTAATGTGCACCATTGGTGACTATCACCTATCTCATCTTGAGATTCTTGATTTCTTTATTAGATAATCTCTATCATGAATGTATCTTAATGAAATGAGACATGTTAAAGGTAGTGTCAGCTCATCAGTGAATGGAAATCAGAGCAGTCCAGTTGGCACTTAGGAGTTCACACCTGTTTACAGTATTCTATGACTTTGTGTGGAGATTCAGAATTGCATGCTTGAACATTAAATTCTTTTTGCTCTTGTTTGACCCATAAAGCTAACACAGAGCTGTAGTTCAATTAATACATTCAAAATACATAGTATATCAAAGAATCAAGTTTTATTTTGAAAATGACAATTACAAATAGAACTGCAGCTATACATATGTATTTAATATTTTATTTGACAACTGCATTCAGTAGTGAATTAATCAGGAACAGCTACTGTTTCATTGTGAGCTCTTGCTTTTGATTACTAGTTTACTTCACATATTAATTTTGAAAGTAATTACTGAAAACTTCTGATCAATTTGCACTGATGTTCTGAAGTTTGCAATTTTAAAAAAAAATTTTTACTCTTTGTGGTGGTCCAGAAATAGGTACTTTAGTGTTGGATTGATTAGGTGAAAGCTTTTAGAATGGCACTTGTGAATTTAGAAGCTCATATTCAGCTTTATCCCTTTTTGATCAAATTGGATTTACAGTTTATTTTCAACTTACATGACCCTGAAAATGTAATGAATCGACTTAAAGGAGGGCCAGATGGGATGAAACCACGAGTGGTTTCAATTTGTGAATCCAAGGAACTACGCTGCTCTATTTAGCTGACTATCTGATCCAGGGTTTGTGAGTTTTAGTTACATTTGTCTTTTCTTCAAGCAAGTCTCTACATGGAATTCTTGACATAAATACCTAGTGTTACATTTTGCTTTGTTACAATTGATAACATCTATTGAGAGGTTATTTCTGGTTGTGTATGTTCCTAACATGATTATATATTGTTACTTGGTCTCAACTTGTATTGTTTACCTATGTGTATAAGGAATTTTTATTCCATTTCCTGATAGTAGTCCAGTCATCTGCCAAAGAAAATGTATACCACATTCCTTAGTAACTTTATATCAACTTTCTGTGAAGCCCTACATACAGACACAAAGTAGTGGAGAACTGGCCTGTAATGCTTGTAATTTTGTAACCGTAATTTAAAAATATTTTTGTTGTTTGTTTATTCAATTCTGGTTTTATTCACTTTTCCTATGTGAATGCTGAGGGCACTCTGCAGACTGTATCACCTAAGCCTGCTGAGAATCATCTGCTGTGTAGTGACTGATAAGAAAAGGCCACTGTTTCCCCAGAATTATTACGCTGCTTCCAAATAACTTGGTTTTACCAGGATACTGTGATTCAGCAAACCATGTTTAAGTACACATTTCCTGGTATCAGATATCAGCAGCTTTAGTAATATACCTGAAGGTAAGTGTTCTTCAGTAGCAGACTGTAGAAGCCAGCTTGCAGCACAATTTATTTCAAAACCAAAAGGTATATTTCAGTACCTAAGTGCTAGTAAAATACTCTCTCTGGGAGCTACATGAAGGTAGGGGTCAGTCATGTATTTCATTATTTCTTACATGCTGCATCTTGTACTTGGACATATCCTTTCACTGGATCCCTGCTGCATATTTAATCTCAATACTTGTTCTTAATTGTGATTAATAAGCCCATGGAAATACTGTAGTTGCTGGGATATTGTTTACTTCGTGTATGTTATGGTTTTGTTAAGATGTTGAATGTAGGCTTCTAAAACACAAAGGCTATACCACAGCTAAAAAGATGGTTAGACGAAGATTTCAAAACAATGTAAAAATTATTGACTTCTGTAACCTAATAATACTAAACAAACATCTTAAACTTTGAACTTATTTGTAAGATTTAATTGACTTAAAACTGTTCAATTGAGCTACTAGAATTATTGACTATTACCAGTTTAGAAGTAAATAATTCCCAACGGGACTTATTTGAGGGCTGCAATGGACAGAAGCCATCTGACAGAAAATACACATAAATCCCTAATCTCATCAAGCAGGTTATTTTAGGGAATCTTAGCAGATTAGTAACTTATGCCTTGCAATTCCATTAATGAAATCCTGTCAGAAGAAATTAATGAATAACGTCCTGATATTTTAGGCTATTTTATGTCCATGTAATGCAGTTGTGTAAAAACTCATTTCACAAACTGTTTAAGTGTTGTTGACATTAAGTAGTAACCCTGCAGTTACTATGTTACTCAGTCTTTCATTTTAACAGTAGTATTGATTTGGTGAGAAGCAGAATTTACAAAATTGTTTTCAGATGAAGTTGCATGTATGTGACCAAGGTTGCAGTCCTACTAACACAAAAACAGTGTGAGTTTTGTACAAGACTGGCTTAAAGGAACTTATGTTTTGATTTGAGATTGTGAGAAACATTAATTTTGATAATAACAGCCTTTCTGTCCAAAGTGTTATAACAAAAGCCTATTTTGATTGTATCAGTCTGAAGTGAGCATAAATACCCCTGTGCAGAAGAGAATAATTTATTTATTACCTCTAGTAATTTGTATTTATTAGGAATGAAAATGCACTGTATCATCATTAAAGAAGATTGTGAAAAATATTGTCAGGAAGAGTGGAGGGAACAATGCTATTGAACAGAGGTGGCTTGGTCTAGATTCCATAAAAACTTAAATAAAATCAGGCTCAGAGTGCCTCATATATGTTGTTTGAATGTAAGTATGAATATTATTCTGGTAATTCAGATTATAAAACATAATTTAGGCTAAACGTGCATTTGCTTTATTTTTGGTTTACCTTTCCAAATCCATCTTTATTATGGATCCTCCTTAGACTACCATGTGGGTTGTCTTTATATTGCTCAAGACTGTAACAGTGCTAATTAAGACAGAGTCGGACCTCCAGAGAGGATTTAATGACCAACAAAGCATGTTTGTTTCCAGAACCTGTAAACAAACAAAGTAAAAATCCAAGACTCTGTAAAGCAGAGATAATGTTATCTACAAATAATATTTCCATTGGCTGTTTGTACTCTGGTAGATCTACTTTGTGCTGCTTTAAATATTATTTTCAGTTAATTATTACCACAGCAAGTTCTCCTCCAGTCAGAAGAACTTGGTTCTAGGAAGCACTTCCCCAGTCAGAAGTTGAATCCTCATCTGCTTTAGTAAGAAGCATTTGTTTTAGACCAAAGTGTGTCTTGGCTTATACCACCTATATTCTCAGAGTCAGCTTCACTTTGCTACTTCACACTTTTACCTTCAGGATCTTAGTCTTTCAAAAATTCTCTGAGAGAGACTGGAAGAGTAGCAGACTATACTGAAAGTGTTGTGCCCACCTGCACAGCTCATATTCCTCCTCTTGAAATGGCAGATTGATCTGGAAGATAAACATCTATTGTGCTAACCTTTTTGGGTTTGGTCTGTTATCCCAGTCCTGACCTTAGAGAAATTTTTTCACGTTTTTTTGCCCGAAACATCTATTTTTCATATTCTCAGCCCTCTCTTCCTATTTAATAAGTTCATGACTGTCATCAAGAGATCTTTTTAATGATAAATAATTTTTGGACTGAGGACATTTGAGGTTTCTGGTGTCCAAAAGGAGAGAAACATCCACCTTATGTTTTTCTTCAAAATGCCTCTAAAATGCAGTGCAGAAAGGGTGAATGTTCTCTGGTAACATTTATTAGGTGCACATGTGTATTGAACTTGTAGAGGTTTGTGGTAGTTTGAGGGGGTCTGGCTTTTTGGGTGTGGTAGGGGCCAAAAGATGGCTCCTGTGAAAAGCTGCCGGAAGCTTCCACAGCTGTCCAGCCAGGGCCTATCTCTGATGGCTCTGAAGATGGACATGCTGTTAGCCACAGCTGGATCAATTAGGAAGGAAGGTAACGCCTCTGTGACAACATATTTAAGAAGCAAACACAGGAGTACGCATGCGCACGCCATGTAGCTTTAGTTATGTAGTTGTAGATAGAGGAGAAGGAGTACAGCATGTAGAAGAAACAACAGATATGGACACCAGCAAAGTCAGCCAAGAAGAAGAAGGATGGGGGAGGAGGTGCTTTCTCCATTAGAGCTGAGACATCTTCGCAGCCTGTGGTAAGGACTGTACCCAGTGCACCCTGACTGTTTCCCTGCACCCTGAGGGTCCATGAAGGAGCTGAGATCC
>VZRZ01004779.1:594725-736744 GCA_013398175.1 Climacteris rufus | reverse complement strand
GGGGAGGGCTGCTGGCGGGGGGGGGGGGGGAATAAAGAGTGTTTTAAGAAGATATTTTGCTTGCTCCTTTAACTCTGTAATAAATTCAATTTATCACCTTTTAAGTTTTGAGCCTGTTTTAGCCTGCTTTAATTAGAGGGTTTTTTCTCTCTCAGTATCCTTATCTCAGCTTGGTAACAAATTCCTTTCCCCTGTCCAACTGTAGAGGGGGGAGGAGCAGCCTGTCGTGGAGCTTTGGCATTTGGCCAGTGCTAAACCATGACAAGGTTTTAGGAAGAATGAGCAATTCCAGAATAATTCTGAAACTCTGATCTGGACTTGCTGCTTGTTTCCATTGTAAAGTTTGATTTTGTTCAGAGAGTTTGCAAGGACTGTAGAACTATTTTTCTCAGGGAAGTTAGGTGACTTAATGTTTTCATCCAAATAAAAACCCACAAACAAATTTGGTGGGATAGAGGTCAGCTATAATAACCTGTTTTTCTTCGTTGACTTTGAAGAAGAAGGAAAGTAGACAAAATGGAAAGAGACAAGTGTTTCATTTCACAGTTTTAGAAGAGAGATAAGTAACAGCTTTTTCTTTCAGAAAAAATTAAGTGATGTGGGCATTCTCTGTATGTATGCTTGAAGTATGAAATAGAGACGGTCTACTGCACTTATCTTGAAACAGTCCATTTCTGCTAAGAATTGCTATACAGAATTTCATGGCCCGTATTATGCAGATGAGAGTGGATTATTGTGTTTTACACTTTACAGCCTTTAATTCTGTGATTTGATAAGTAACTATACTGTTAATCAACACATACCTTCTTTTTAAATTGAAACTCAAATATTATAGTTAAAACATTGTTAAAAAGTCCTTTAAAACATGAAATATGAAAGAAATTCACCTCAGATGGACATCATGGATAAGGACAAAGATATGTAAGCAGCATCTGCAAGGAAGTAGTAGTCAAAGCCTGAAATTATTACTACAAAACTCAAGGTGCATGAACATTCCTTTTTCTCCATTTTTAAACTGATCATCTATCAGAGGTTCACTCCATTAAGAAAAGTCATGAGCGAGACTAAAGGTCACACAAAATCTGAAATTACAAATATATGAGTTCTTCTCTTTCAGCGTTGCTTCTCTTTTTGGCACTTGCCATACTATTGTTTCATGGCTCTCATTCCAGTAAGCAGTAGTCACTTACTCACTTGGCCTGCCTTAAACATAAATTTCTTTGTCCAGCCATAGGCAGCAGCTCTTGAAAGAACTACCAATTAATAATGAAGGCCTCTGTTGTGGCAAAGATCTTGCAGTAAGAAAGCTCACTGTAGTGACTCCCATTACCCAAGAAAAGGGAGGCTGATGGCAAACTTTTAAATTGCCAGTTTTTTCTTATAGCTGATCTCTTCTGTATCAGGTCAGATTCTTTTACTTTATTGCAGCCCTGCCCAGAAGTACTTCAGGATGGAGTATATTGGTTATGGACCCTATTTTTACCTTATACTTCGTATATATTTTATTCAAGCTGACCACAGTGCTTATAATTATATGAAAATGCCTCAGAAAAAATATTCAAAATTCTTAGCAAATATATGAAGCAGTATCTTGCAACAGTGAGAATGTAAAGTGTCAGCATTCCAAATCCAGCCTGTCAAATGTGTCATCGTATATTACTTCGCTTTGTCATCTTTTGGGGAATTTATCCCCAGACTATGTGTGGGGAAAAAAATGCTCCCAGTAACACAGAATCCATTCCACTTTCAACTCTCTCTATGCCCTGGAGGTCATCTGATATTATTGAAAGATAATATTTGTTCCAAACTGGCACTGCTGGTGGCATCAAGAAAACTCTACTTTTTTGATTACTTTCTCTCTTGAAGGACTTAAAACACTGACTGTCTCTACAGTCTATTCAGCTTTTAGAGAAATAGCATTGACTTGTCGGTCCCATTCCCGAAAGTATCTTTTCTGTCTTCATTGTTTTGAAGTGAACTGCTTGCTTTTGTTTAATGAGGAGACGCTTCTGCCACAAAATTTCATAAGGGAAAACATGATCTTTTTTAATGAAAACAAATCCATGATAAGGAACTGCATCTAAAGCATAACCATTGTGTACCTTGCCTGTCTGGCCAAATCATTTGGGATTTCTTTACTTCCACATTGACTCAAACAACAATTGTTTACTTTGTTTTATGATCGTCTATTTTGTGGAAAGAAAAGCTCTGTTTCTGTATTTTCTATAAATAAATTTTCATTTGAGGTTTCATTTTTGTCTCATGGTGGTCATATAACATTTTGTGAGAAATGGAAACGTTGATGACTAAATATTACTTGAGAGACAGAGAGATGCATGTAGTGATAGAACTGCAGGAAACAAAGACCAATAAGTAAATGGTGCAAACCTCTCAGAAAACTTCTGTTGGCTGTTTCTCTTGCAGACTGAAAGCATGATACCAGCAGAGTTCATGTACTTCTTTTCCAAAAATTAACCTATTCTGCTATCTGGAAAAAGCTATATGGCTGGTACTGTCTTCCTGCAGGTATCTTTGCAAAGGAAGGCAGCAGTATGCTTACTGTTACAGTCTGCCATACTACTTACAGGGTGCATATGAGGCTGTCTCAGACATTGTCAAGCCTTCAACAGATTAGAGAGAACACAAGGGAAAACAGTGTGTTGGAAAAGTGATTGAAAATGTATCATCTCCATTAAGAATCCAACTATTCTGCAGAGGACACCTGTATGCTTCTCATCGGTGGCAGGCTTTCTTTCACTCCTGAATGGTCTGTTCGTAACAAAGAGTTCCCTCAGCCTTAGAAAAGTTTCCTGAAAATGTGATGAACTAAGGCCAAAGTCTTGTGATCCCTTTAAGGAGATAGAAAAAATAGACTTAAAACATTTATAATTGCTCTCTATTTCAGCAGTTCCATTAAAGACCGAAGCCAGACGAGTGAAAATTTATTCTTAACTATCCAAAAGTATAGCTTTTCATTTATCATTCTCTTAGCAAATCCACGTTTAACAAGAAATCTTTGTGGGTTTCTCTTTCCAAAACAAGTTAACACATTTGGTTGTACTTTGAACTGTGTTTTTCTTTATCAACATGATTACTTCCAAGATGAATGTAGTTCATCTGAAATTTTCAGAAATTGAGTGCACTTTTTCATCAGTTCAGAACACTTATCACAAAAAGCATCCCTCAAAAACATAGCAGACTGATACATTTCTAACAAAAAATAAAAAGAGAGAAAACTTTCACTTCAAATTTAGATGAGGAGAGTGTTTGTCTTTGTTGTTCCAAATCTGATCTGTTGAAAGTAATTAAATCAGCAGAACATGAAGCAAACTTTTCTTTTGGAGTTCTTGCTGCTGTCAGTCTTCCTGAAATTGGTCATCCAAGCTGCAAAAGAGGGCAGAAATATTTGTACTATTATCCTAATAAAACCCTAAACAGTTTCCCAAGCAGCACATTTGGCGCAACAGTGGCTCTCCTTTGTGCTGCTCCTCACGTCTGACCACAGCAGCTGTGGAGGTCTCGAACCTCAGCAACAGTCTGGGCTGTGCTCTGCTGCTGAGGGAAGACCTGCTCAGGCTGAAATCAGCTCTGACTTGAGCAGGAATTTGGATTAAGTGATGTCTGGAGTTTTCTTCCAACCTAGATTACTCTATGTGTTCATGAGAAATATAAAAATGTGAAAATATGTAAAATTCATTCTTTTGTTACTTGTCTGGGTTTTTATACGGAAAAAAGAATCATCTCTAGAACAGTTGAATTCTGGACAGTACAGAAAAGAGTAAAAATCCATCAGCTTTAAGTGCTGGCAAAGGACCCCACTCTAGTATAAAAGTAAATGTGAAAACTGGATGTGAAAAAGTGGAACTGGATTCCTGCAAGGGGCAGATCTCCTGCCAGTTCTGAGATACAGTCTTTGGGGAAATTAAAGAGATGACTCAGTGTAATGCACAGTGTGCCTGTACAACCAGTAAATCAAAAGAGACAGTGTCACAATCCATTCCTTTTTCTCTTATCTAGCAGAGGATTTTGTTTTCATTTGCAGTACAGAACAAGAAATGGAATTTCAGTTCACAAAAGTGACAGATTACTGACTGAACTGGCTTCCATCAAAGACAAGAAAATGTTCTTTAAACATTGCAGGAGATAACTCACAGACATGGTGATACTTACTTTTAGGGTTTTTGTAGACCATCTGCACTGTCCTGTTGATGTAAAGATTTCTCACTAGTTTGACACGTTTATCATAAAAATAATTATATGCATTGTGAAGGTTTCTGGTTCATAAATTTTGAACTGAAGACATGAATGTTATAAACATCCCAGACAGTAGCCAAAAGTGGTAAGTTATAGATTACAAAGGTAATCTATAAATGAGAATGCAGTACTTATATCTAGATTAAGAGGAATTGAACAAAATGTGAAAATGGGATTTTGTGGAGCTGTTGCTGTTGGTTTGGTAAATAATTGATGTTAGCAAATGAAGATAATTTATTTTTTAGATCTCTAGTCTTATTTATTTTAACGGTATATAATTGAGAGATAAATGTGATTAATGTAGATGCTGGAGATCTCTGAAAATCCTACCAGAAGTTTGCGTTATGATTCATATTTGAAATGTTGCTTTAGTAATATTTAAGTTAATATTAAATCAGAGTACTTACTACTTTATCAGTTGTGGACTGTATTAAAGTCAGGAAATACTGTAAAATACGTTGGTGGTGTTCATGAAGCTTGGGCACATCGAAGGTAAAGATCTCAAGGTGTCCTTATTAAGCTTATTAAGGACATTATTTGATTTTGCTATTAACGCATGGATGATAACTTTTAGCCAGTATAAAACTGTTTCTGGATAAAATTATCATTGAAGAGTAGCATTTTGAGATGTTTTCCACAATAAGCATGAGACAAAGACAGAGTATTTACTCCACAGTTTATTTAATTGAATTTATATCTGTCCTGCTGTCATCTTTCAGCTTTGGATTTAACTTCATATTTTAATGAAATCTTAATTGCAGTTTACTCATTCTTGTAAAGATTTCTTACTGACAGTGTTTTATCATGTAATCTTTTACATGATTCAGAAATCTCTCTTTCAATCTTACGTAGAAGTAAAAGGTAAATTTTTTGTATTTTCCAGACTACATATTTTGACTAAAGTCACTGGTTTTAGTTGCAGTTTGGGATGTGTGTAGGCCTATAAGGACATTTTACGAATGCTAGACCTTCAGTCTAGTAATCTGAACTGTGCCAGTGTTAAAACATAAAACCCCATATTTTGTCATATCTCATGATATGAGTTTCAGAATCCAGTAAAGATGAGTTTGCATTTAACTTAACTACTTTTACATTTAACTGAACTGAAATCCCCTGAAGGTGATTCATCTGATGCAGAGGTGTTCTTGCATGTTAACAAGGTAGCTAACAGGTAGGCAGCATTGATGTGTTATCAGTACAGTTTTGGTCACAAATCTAGAAGACAGCACCATACAAGATGCTATAAAGAAAATTTACTCCATCTCAGCCAGACCCAGGTGCAGATGTTTAAGATAAATCAGGTGAATTATGTCTGTAAAGTGCTTATTTTTCGTCATTGACTCTGCAGTGAAATGGACTCTTCCAGGGAATCCTAGAATTACAAGCTGAAATTCAGCCTTTTTTTTTTTAAAGTTTGTAGTTGAGATGAAATGTAGTATTTGTAACTAACTGACCCTAAAAATATAGCCAAAACCATCAAAGCTTTGTGTCTGGGTATCAAAAATGCATATGCATGCATCTTTCTCTCCACTGTTTGATGATGAGCTAGTCCTTAGGGAAAATTAGGAGAATATTCTTTTCAATGAAGTTCAGACCACAATTTGTGTATTTTCTTCGTGTGCCTCGAAGTTGTATTACAACTGACAGTGCCAGAGCAAAAACCTGAGCAGTGTGCGGTTCTGATGTGTCTGTCTTCTCTTAACTCATTTTCAAGTCATTAAAAGAAGA
Source organism: Climacteris rufus (assembly GCA_013398175.1). Lineage (NCBI taxonomy): Eukaryota > Metazoa > Chordata > Aves > Passeriformes > Climacteridae > Climacteris > Climacteris rufus. The sequence goes on along the minus strand of VZRZ01004779.1, from coordinate 730,762 downwards.
CTGTATTGTAAAATGGACAGTCTGCAATAGAGATGTTGATTTGAGGGTAAAATCCAAAAAACCTTTTGCACTTTTCCCTCTGTATTTCAACGATAATTTTATTTAAAATGCTGAGTATCGAAAGGACCAGAAAATACAGCAGTCAGTACAGTACAGAGCAATGTTATATCAGGTGTTGGACTGATATCAGCCATTGGATGGTTAAGAAGTCACAGCAAAGGTGTTTGCTTTGTCAGCCAAGGAGTGGAAGAACAGGCTGTCTTCGTCACTGTGTTTTCCATGTGAAACTCTCTGCTATGATTACTTGCCAGCTCTTGTCAAGTGACTGGCCCTAGACCCAGTTGTTCTTTATATACAGTTTTCAAGTAATACAGTAAAGAAACAATCTCCTCAATTTGTTAATTTGTACTTTGCTTGAAGTCTAGTTCTTTTCCATCTGCTCTGCAATCTGCTGCTGATAGAACATTATGAGGGAAGCCAACCAAATCCTCAGACCAGCTCCTGAGTTGTCAAGTCTCATTTTCCTTCTCAAAGGTGAAGCATGGTAAATATTTTTTCCTTAACAGCTCCAATTTCTCTATCTCAGTCTGATTATATAGACTGCAGCAAGGCTCAAATATAGCAGTCATCTTCAACAGATTTAAACCCAAACACACATAACAGTATCATGACATCATAGAAAAGTTTGTGTTGGAAGGAACCTTAGAGACCATCTGCTTCCAACCTCTCAGTCATGGCAGAGATGCTACCCAGTAAAGCAGCTTGCTCAAAGCCCTGTCCAACCGGAAAGATATTTTCTTTTCTTTGCACCTGTAAGTAGTTTTAAATAATAACTTTATCTAACTAACTAATTTTGATTTATCTACAGAATATTTGCTATGTTTCTGCAGGCTGTAGAAGTTGGATAATATTTTAGAACGAACCATTTGCAGAGAAAGTGCTTCAGAAGGTTCTTATTTAAGGGTCATTTGTGAATATATCAGATTGTAGTATCCCTTCTCCATCTGAATAAACTCTCAGTTTATTTGGCCTGAATTACTGTTTTTGCCAACATGATTCTTTGAAAAGCTCAGCAAAACTGACATGTTAATGCCAGTTTTGATCTTCATAAGACCCCTGTGCAGTTATCTGTGCCATTGCACACTGCTGGTGGAGGAGAGACTGGACATGTCCTGTCAATGTGGCAGCAGAAAGCCAAACGTGTCCTGGGCTGCATCCAAAGCATCGTGGCCAGCAAGGCAAGGGAGGGGATTCATCCCCTCTGCTCCACTCTGATGAGAGTCCACCTGGAATGGTGCATCCAGCTCTGGGGTCCCAGCACAAGAAAGGCGTGGACCTGTTGAAGTGAGTCCAGTGCGTCCACCAAGGTGATGAAAGGGATAAAGCACCTCTCCTTTAAGGAAAACTCTCTTTTCAGCCTGGAAAAGAGAAGGCTTTGAGGTGACCTTGTCTCAGCCTTCCAGTACCTGAAGGGAGCCTACGAGAAAACTGGAGAGGGACTTTTTATAAGATCATGTAGTGACAGGACAAGGGGGAATGGATCCAAACTAAACCAGAGTAGATTACATATTAGGAGGAAATTTGCTGTGAGGGTGAAGAACTGGAACAGGTTGCCCAGAGAAGCTGTGGCTGCCCCATCCATGGAAATGTTCAAGGACAGACTGGATGGGGCTGTGAGCAACCTGGTGTAGTGAAAGGTGTCTCTGACAATGGCAGGGGGTTGGAACTAGATGATCTTTAAGGTCTCTTTCAACCCAAACCATTTTATGATTCTGTGATTCAGATGTTCTGGGCTGGTATAAATTCTCAGTTCCTTGAACAAACTGCAGTTTTAGTCTCCTCTTATATGCACACACCTTAATACAGTAAAGCATCTGTAGTCAATTGCAAGCACAAAAGTGACATTAAAGAAAGCTTGGACCTATTCCTTTGTTTGAAGTTCAGTTTTTAACTGAGTGTTTCTCGAGGAAAGAAGAATCGCTTTCTGTTTTTCCTCTTGCAGTGATACTTGCTGTACAGTGTTGAGCTTCTAGGAAATTAAGTCTTTAGAAAAGGATTAGCAAAATAGAGTTGGATCTAAATACTTCTCCCAAAAACATTTGAGGATTGTGATTACATCTGTTCCGTTTTGGGTTATGACCTTTCTTCTTTTTCAAATATGTTATGCTTAGACTATATTTCTGTATTTCTGAGTATACTTGTCATTTCCCTTCCATCAGATTTGTCAGTCCACTTTCCCAATTCTCACACCCTTTTTCCTTCTTTAAAATATTTTCTTTAATATTCTTCTTCCCCTGTTGCATATGATCTTCTCTGGTCTTGGCTGACTGATGGTCTCCTTGTGGTCCTTGACAAATTCAGCATTCAAAAACTTGGCATACTGAGAGATCCCAGCACCTACGGTTGGAATCCATGGAGTAGATGCGTGTGCCATTAGTGTTCATAAAGAAGCAAGTGAGCAGATTATGCAAGAGCTTTTGATACACTTATTTTTAGGTTTTGCCGGTATTTAGCAGAAAGATCCTACAGTAAGTAGAGTTTATATTTTAATTAATTCTTATCATTTTAACTTGTTCTGTCTCTCAGTGTCAAAAAAATTAACTTATATACTGCATAAGCAATAAAGGCCTGAGTGTGCTTAGCTTTTGTGTTATTTACATTAATATAAAATACTTACATTTTATGGAGGATGTTTCACAAACACTAAACTATGTAAAAATGCCAAGTTTTGTCTTCCTGCTTCAAACTGTTTTTGGTGATGTATAGCATCATATACTTTATTTTATTGAACTCTAAGGACACAATAGGAAAAGAAAAATCTTGTCTATTTGCTTAGAAGTGTTCTATGCCAAATCCTTGATTGCTTTAGAACTGTGTTAAATGGATTAGGTCTGGGCGTAATTGAAAGAGACCACTTGAACTAGAAATCTGGAGCAATCCATTGTAAAGTGCACTCATTCCCTAGTGCCCTGTTAAATTTTATTCAGACATTTAAGTAATGTTAAATTTACTTTTGAGAAAGGATTTAGGTTTAAATAAATACATTTAAATAAATATAAATTAAAACAAAAAATCTCTGGGTATAAATAGTGGTTGGGTGAGTTTATCCCTTGAGTTTCCTTCCATTGTATTTTTTTCTGTGATTTTATCTGCTTTATTTGATTATTACTAATTGTGTATTTGATTGATCTGTCAATCATCTAGTAGTCAAGAAATCTTCATCTTATCCTCAAACTACCTTGAAGTATCTCCTTTCAGCAAACATCCAACAAGCTCTAAGGCAGGTATTGCATCATCTCCCTTTCTTAGTAAACTTACACTTCTGCAATGCAAAGTAGCAAGACTCTGCTCATCCATCCAGCCAGCCATCCATCCATCCATCCATCCCTCCAGGCAGTCTCAGATATTATCACTGACTGGCCTTGTTTCTGACGGACTCATTAATTTCAAATATTACTTCTCTTACAGAGAATAAACAAAGAAATACTTATTTTTGAAAGATCAGTTTAGTTGAATCACCTATTCTACAACCTTGACACTTCTGTAGGTTGTTTTATAATTTAAACAATCATGATACAAAGTCCCAGATTGGTTTAGATGATTTAGAACAGTCATTACAAGACCTACACGTAGTTGTCTCATAACTTTTCTTATATTCTGTGGACTTGTTTAATGAGAAGGCATGAGAAATTTCTTGTGAAACAATAATATTTAAACAGAAAATTAAAACCTGATAAATAAATTTTGATACTATTCAGATGTAATTAAGCCTTAAATAACCTTACTTTTGAAAGATGAACATTTTCACATCTGTACTTACACTCTGAATTCTCTAAAGAAATGTCTGAGCTTGTTCTGTATTGTTGTTTGAGGTAGCAGTAATTTGTCTTAAAGAAAATGGTGCACAGTAAATGCTAATCCAAAATGATTTGGATAGGAAGAAATTTTTCCCATTATTTTCAGATTAGAAAGATTTTCTGTCTCAAACCAGCAAAAGAAATTAAAATAATGAAAAATCTTATGACATGCAGATTTGGAAAGAAAGCTGGAATTACCATAGAAAGAGGTAAAACAAACCCAAACCAAATATTTCTAAGTAGCTTAATTTTAAAATCAAACCACAAGATTGTTTTCAGTTTGAGAACTAGCAAGGTTTTTTAATTTTGTGAATATGCCTATATTTTCAGATTTATAATTTTCTCCCCCAATCTATAAAAAGCAGTATGTTTCTTCAAGTGATTGCAGGCTCTGCATGACCTCCAGTTTTATAGCGATAGTAAAATACTCCTGATAATTTTTTAGCCCTGAAAACTTTGAAGAAGAGACATGGGTTCTGTCAGCACTTGCAGTACAAGCACACAAGCGAAATTGATATCTTATGTATAAGGTAATGTGAATAGATTTGAAATTGTCATTAAAAACCTGTATGTCAGTTAAATCACATAAAGAACCTATAAAGTATGTCTTCTCATCTGTAGATAATCTGACATATCTCTGTAGTAAAACTCAGAGATAAGTCAGAGGAAACAAAAATGTCAAAATTAAAACTTACTGCACTTTATAGCTGTAGTAAAAAAAAAAAAAAAAAAGGAAATTAAAATTAATTTTAGCCTCTGTAGCAGCAATTAAANGAGTCTCTCTTTGATATCTGTAGTAAAAAAAAAAAAAAAAAAGAAAATCAGAATAATTGTAGCCTCTGTAGCAGCAATTAAATTCCTCAACCACATATTTATATACAATAATAAAGTGAGTTATAGGTCAGACTCCAATGCTTTGAAAATGGACATCTATATGCAGGTCAGATGCGTCTGTATTTCCTAGTACTTCTCATATGCAGACTCCATCTAAGAGGTTCAAACACTGTTCCAGCGTGTGCTGTAGTGAAACATCTCACCTTGTTCCAGTCACAAATGCATAGGCTCATGCAATGTCTTCCTCTCTTTAGTAAAACACTGGAAGTCCCCTGGTCCATGTTGAAAGGACAGTCCTTTGGCCACTTGAGGTTCAGCTGAAGGATATCAGCGGTTCCTGAAAATAAAGTGTTTAAAGGAGGCACATGGTCCTTGTTTCAACCAATCACTAGAGGACACCCTTGAAATTTAAACTAGTAGTAGTCTTTATAATACCTTTAACAGTGTCATTAAATAACAAAACCTGTTTTGTTTACAATAAATTATTTAAAAAAAGTAAACTATAGAAATTTCCACAAATTTATCTTTCATTATGGGCCTGCAATTCTTTTCAGATCCAAATTTTCAGTTATGATCACTGAGAATCTGTCAGCAGAGATTCTGTGTTGGCATTCCTTTGTCCCCTCAGTTCCTATTCATTAACTTACGACATGTTTTTTTGCAGTTTTCTGGCATTTCATTATTTTACAATAAAATAGCCCAAATCTTTTTATCAATTTTTCAGGGTAGTTTAGTAAGTTAAAGAGTCATTAATATGCAAAGTTCCATTATCTGCTAATACTTACAAGTTTTTACTAAAATTTTTTTCTACTTCTGCTTTCTCAGTTGGACTACTCTTTATAAACAGAGTTTTGTAACAACTGCAGATTGTCCCACTTTCCCCTTTCTGAATAGCAATAATACTGCAGTTACTTGTTTATTCAGCATTGTAATAACACATTTTAACTTCTCTGCTAGTCCTACAACTGAGACAGATAGAAAGTGCAAAGTTTTTGCTTCAATTCACTGAAGTTTTAAAGTTATTAAAGCACTTGGTTAGAGTGATAGACCATCAGTTGCATTATTTTATTTAATTTTGTTATGTTCTGTTGATGATTTTTTTTATGGAATAGTTTTTTGTCTTTAAACTGCCAGTTTGGAGAATATTACTATGCATCTATTCTTGTCGCTTCTTTGCCCTACTGAAATGTAAACAACAGACCTAGGTGTGTGTAAGCCATGTCCCTTTCTGAAGAGTACAGCCAATGCAGCATTATTCAAACCCATTCTTACCAGTATCTCGCCAAGTTTAAAAACAGAGCAATTACTTATTTAAAAGAAAATGTTTCACTGCATCTCTTTTTCTAAATTACTAATATAACTTCACCTTTCTAAATTCATTGCTTGTTATATTCTTTGGTTTCCTTTAATGTTATTTTCAAATTTGCTAATGCTATTTCCAAATCTGTTATTTTCAAATTTTAGTAGCTATTTCTGAAATACCACACACCAAACAAATTATCTGTATTTTAAGATAAGCATATCTACAGCATTTAACAAATGTAACTCGCTCTCCCCCCAAAAAACCCTGTTTACAATGTACTTCTAAATTTTAGTAACTCTGAGCATACATTTTTCTTCAATGTATATGTGTCTAATTTAGGTTGCTGTTTAGCATCTTGTTGAAAATTAGCAGCCATTATCTGCCGCGGGTAGAAAGCGCAAGTAACGCGGAGTCTTTGCGTCGGTCCAGTTTGCCTAAATAACGCGACTCCGGCCTTATCTAGTCTCCGATCAGAGGCGAGCCGAGCATCACAACTCCCGCAGAATCTTGGCTTAGCTCACACACAGTGGTTTAATTTATGCAGGGAAATAAAGAGAACGAGAAAGGGTTCTTTCCGCTTATCGCCAGTAGGTTTTATTCCTGGAATATGCTGCAGAGAAGACGGACAAAATAGCGACCAGGGTGTGTTATAAAACCAGGGCGAGGGAAGGGCAGTCGGGAGAGCCAATCACTGCGGAGGACCACAATGATTGACAGGGGCACCGGCCAGTGAGCCAGCCGTCCGTAGCCGGCATGGGAACCAATGAGCTGTTCCCCTGGGCGGGGACGGCCCCTGCCAGCCGGGCTGTGCCATCCCAGCTGCCGCGCGGGGGCGGGGAAAGGACCAACACCGCACGGGGAGGGGGGGAAGGTACCGGCACCCCCCAGCCCCGGCCCGGCGGGAACGGGCCGGGCGCAAGCCACACCCAGAGGACCGCAACAATTATCCTTCTCAGGATTCATACAGCAAGGGCTGAGATTGCAAACCTTTATGTCTGCAGAGCGTGTTACAGTACGATGAATCAAGATCTTCCTTAAACCCTCAAAACTGGTATGCCCAAAGCCGCCTCTCTTATTTGTGTCCCTGGGCACCTGTTTCCTCTAGCATTTTGGCACTTTTTGCTTTGAAACTATCCTGATATCATACTATATAGGCAAATGGAGTGAATTAAATAAGTCATTTAATGTACCAGCACATAGGACCATGTGGCAGATTAGTTGCAGAATTTTACTGGCCTATTAAAAGAAATGCTAAGAGGTGACATGGTTATCTTAGCTTGTCACAGTTCTCTTAACTTGCTTCATTATCCACGAAAATAACTTTAAATAAGCAATTCACTTAGCAGTAAAAATATATCTTAATCCTGTAGTATCAAACTGGCATGTAAGAGGCAACCCTGTGTTTCTTTGCTTCAGTAAAACCAACTCAAGCCGTGGTCATAGAGCTGAAATGGAAGTGTAGGCAACTACATGTAAGCAGCTGCAGTGCTTGTGTGAGTGTGTGGTGAGGGTAGGTAAAGCTGTGCTGTGCATGTTTATGTGAACATTCATCTGTTAGCACAGTAGAATTAGAAATGTTTTTGCAGCCTATCCTTGGCCGAGCGTTGTAGCCTATATTTGCAGCAGAAAAATGCTAAATGCACTCTGAAGCCTTTGTTTTTCTTTTGTGCATATCAGACTGCAGAACATGTACACACTTTTCATTATTCAGCATAAAAGATGTCTAGGCCTCCTCTCCTTTTTGAAGAGCATTAACTTACTGCTCTCTGTGGGTACACTTGTTAATGGCTCTTTACAGAACATGCACTGTGTGCTATGTGCCAGCTCAGTACCTTCAGTACTCTAGAGAGTATAAACAGAGTACATACTTTTATAATAAACATTACACAGGAATAGCAAAAATTCTGGAAAATTTGTAAAATATATCTCATAGACATAATAAATTTGAACAATCAGTTTAATTCTTTTGTCAGGTACATTGTATGCTTTTTCCCAGACTATCCTGTCCATCATAAGTGCCTTGTAGTGGAATCTGTAAGGGTAGTACATACTTTTCATCACAGAACTTACATAGCGCTGATGGAGAAAGGTGCTCATCTGAGGGAAGAGTTCTGGATTCAATTCCCAGTTTATTCATTCATTATTTCCAATTTTATTTGTCATTTAGGATTTGACAGACACACACAAAAATTTAGGTGTAGCAAATCCTGTCATTTAAACTCACTGGAAGTATGTGCTAGCACTCACCAAAGTTTACCCAGGGGAGGCTGCATTTCTCTCAAAGTGGACATCCTTAACACTTTTGAATTTGCAGACGACTAAGACCTTCTTGGTAGGGATGCAGACTCTCACAGCCTGGGACAGACTCTCACAGCAGTAGGCCTGTCACTGTGAGTTACTTTTTGCAACTCCTTTAGACGTAAGCGCTTGGTCATTTTCATTTATGACATCACTATACCATACAAGAAAATCATCTAAATTAACATCCTGCTTTGAATTCCTGTCAAATCCTTTGATTATGGAGACAGCCTAGGAAGATTATCACCATTAGGCAAAAGTTAATCTGAATGAATACCACCTAATCTCTAAAGAGAAGTCCAGATACTTGATGCTTGATGCTTGGTTTGTTGGAATAGGATCCACAAAAACCCACACAGGAAACTCCTACAACTAGCAGTGGAAAAAGCTACATTAAGTATGAAAATATGTTCAAAATCCTGTCCCAATTTGCTTAAGCACCTTAATTGGGACTGTAGTTGTGATCTAATCGAAACACTTATACTGACCATGGCATCTGTTTCTAAAAGTGAAGGAAAGTTTTTCTTGTATGTGAAAGATGATAATTATACAAAATATGGAATATACAGCTTCAGTTACACCTCACCTAACAGAGGCTGAAACACATGTTTCTTATCCTCTTGTGTCATCACCTTTTCTTTTCATATTGAGACTGACAGTGAGATGCAATTCTCTGACTTTGAAGGGCATTGAACCAGTGTCCTTGGAATAGGGACTGGATCGCTTGTACCCTACCATTTAGGCTACCTGCATACACTTCTTCGACACTGACAGACAGAATTGTAATTGTTGCATTTTTCAATGGGCCTCGTGTTATAGGCAGGCTTGCAAAGCTTGTAACTAAACAGCCTTTTCCTGTGGAGAGTGAGCAGCTCCTGTATATCCTAGCAGCAGAACTTCAAATGACTTATGATCTCTAAAAGCAAAGTCCCCAGAGTAAGACACACAGCCCTCGAGCCTCCAGACTCACGAGCAGTTTTCAGAATTACAATTCTGCTGCCTGATTTAAAAAAAAAATGCCTGTGTATAAATGAGTTGCCAACCAGTGGCGCTCAGTTGCAGCATCAGTCCATCACTCTCAGGTGTTCTGCACTGTGCCATGGATCTGCCTCGCTATAGCCAAGCTGTTTTTGCATCCTAGATTTTTGTATCTTGGAGATTAGCCTGCTGAGCCTCTTGTGGCTGTTACCTCTTTGAAGTCCTGTCAAGCAAAATCCCTGGTTCAGTCCCTCTTAATTCTCTCTGTTCTGGTGTCATAGAGGAAGTTTCATCTGTATCTAAAGCATTCACTGGGGATGGCTAGGGACTGGATGACTAGCTGTTGTGCTCTCTATACTGTTTGCTGGTAGCTATGCATTATGCCATCTTCATTATGATGTGCCAGTTTATAAGACAGCAGGTCTTGCTGTCTCTGGGCACTTTCCAGTTCCCCATGGCTCTGGCTTCAATTCCTAACACTAGAAGAATAGCTTTTCAGCCGAGTGAAGTGCTACCAAGTGTCTCATTTGCCATTCTGTCATTTTAGAGTGACAAACACAGATCAGGAACTGTATCTGCAGTCTTTTATGTATGTTTTCAGTTATTCTGACACTCTCTGCCTCTTTTAAATTAAGAGTAATGGAAGCTTCTGGTGACACATCTAAACACATACTTCTTTGCAGCCTGTGTGAACTCCCATGCTGTCACTTGTTTGCCAATGTCAAAGCATTTCACTTTGTCAGATGCACCAAGGAAGATGAGTTCCATGTAGCTAATCAGCTACTTAGGTGGCATGTCAGATAATAAAACCTCAGAAAAGTGCATATCAGAGTGCAGAGCATGTACAGGCTTTTTGTTACTCAGCATAAAAGTTATCTAGGCCTCCCCTCCTTTTTGAAGAGCATTAAGTTACCACTCTCTGTGGGTGCACTTGTTGTTGGTTCTGTACAGAAAATACACTGTGTGCTATGTGCCAGCTCAGTGCCTTTAGTACTCTGGAGTGTATAAAGAACCAGTTGAAGTTTAGTTAAGATGCATCAAGGTTGCTAAAATTGCTTTAAAAGGCAACTAAAACCTCCCCAAAGTGTTTTTCTCACACTGCTGTGCCTGGACACCCAGGGTGCAGTTCAGATATGTCTGAGTTGTCAGTTGTGTCACAGGCCTCACAAGAGATCCAAATCTCTTTGGATTATCATCTGAAGACCAGGGTGTGTCACAGCAGTGGGAATTACTTAGTCACATAGGTTTAACAGTGCCTTCTGATATGTGAATGTGCTTTTCTTGACATGCTAGCCATCAAGGAGTAATATAAGGCAAGTAAATCCTTGACTCAGTCTGACGAATCTCCATTGAGAGTTTGACTTCCCTGTTTACACTTAAACATAAGTATCTATATTCAGGCTATAGCCCATTCTTGGATCCTGTGATTGTCAAGAAAACACCGTTCTTTCAGACCTGAGTCTCAGTCATGACTTGTCGCAGTAACGACACAAAAGGAAGAGACAGAGACACCTGTTACCAGGAGGAGAGAGCAGGAAGGAAGGGGGGCAAGACCCGCCTTCTTTATTTTTTATATACATTTAGAAATCACTATTCATTGGAGGAAATCAGTTCTTCCTCCCTCCATCACAGTGGTCAAAGGAAATATCCATCAAAGTTCTGTGTCCAGGAGAAAGGAATGCTAATGATAAGATACAGTTACAATAACATGGCCATGTTTACAGAGAAAAGTGTGAGAAACTAGCTACAAAAAATGACAACATCCAGAACTGCAAAAATCAGGGCAACAATGACTTTTATTCCAGTGCTTGGAACAGTGTCAATAGCACCACTTGGCTTTTGACTTGTGCATCTTTATCCAATGTAAAATTTAAAACTTTCCATTCGATTTCAGACTGTTTGTCATTTTAGCAGCTGGTAAAGTGTCATCCTTCTTTGAAAAAATGCTCTGATATCTTCCTTTGAACAATTTATCTGGGCTAGTGCTGTTGTCTTCCTCTTTGTCCATTCTGTGCATATTCTGCTGCTAACTCCAGAAAGTGTTCAAACACATTTGGCTCATATGTCTTTTTACTGACTCATGGTTATTGACATATCTTTTGCCCCAACATGGATGTAGACAGCTACTTATGATTTTATTTTTTTAACCTGTTTTAGAACTGTGTTTGTCAAATCTCCTTTGTCTTTTGGTTCCTGTTTTGTCCTATTCTGTTAAAATACCAGTCTACCTTACTTAGAGGTTGGCCTGCTGGGAGCAGTTTCTCTGGAGCTGCAGCTTCCAGTCTTACTGTGAAAGGCTCCCAAATGCCAATCACAAATTTGTCCTTTACCTATAATATTCACAAGAATTGGCTCCTCAGCCTTTAATTATTTACACTAATCCTGTCTGTTTCTGAGGAGCTTTTTTACTCTGAGCTTCAACCGCTGTGTTTTTTCACGCAGTGGCTCCTTAGATTGTGCTGTTCATGCAATGTGTTTATGCCTTGCTGCAGAATACACATATGGCAAAGCAAACAGAAGCCTTTTGACAAGCTATAGAAAATCTGGGCTGACCATGACAGTTAACTGGAACTCAGCAGCTCTCAGTCCTCCTGCAAGGTGCAGACATGGGCTCTGGCCAGGAAGCAGACTGAACAATTAAAGAAAACTGCTCTAATCACTAGCTAAAGCTAGAAAAATGTGAGGATTTTTCACAACATAATTAATTTTACATTTGATACTGTTATAATATATATCCTGATAACATCATCAGGAAAGCATGGCTTCTTTAAAAATGTCAAGTGTTCCCATTTATATTTAAACTAAAACCTGAAAATGAAAACTGGAGGATTTGACTGTGTTTTCTTTTTTTTTTTTTTTAATTTTTAGCAACCCCAAATCCCTATTATATAGTCAGTTTCTCTTTGTATTTTGAAACAAAAATATTACTGCAGAGAGCATAAAAGACACAGATGTAATGCTAACAGTTAATGAAATAATGATGTATTTCATTGCTATTTCTTATAAGATGAAAAGGCTAAAAATATTCTCCTTGCTCCTAAGAAGTTGTAGTTGTATTTTAATCAGTAAATGGATTTAAAACATGCACAGATTATGTTCCTAACAGTTTCTTTATAATAATATGCTATTTTGACACTAACTGAGGGTCTGTCAATTTGCATATTTAATTCAGGCATTAATTACTTGTAGACTGGGATGCACAATTTATACTAGGCTTTTTGGATGCTTTAATGTCTGAAATTAGAAAAAGAACTGTTAGGATGATGTAATGCTTTCAAGGCCTTTCTGTGTATTAAAGTATTGTATCCAGCTCATCCAACCTTATTATAAGCCTTCTGATACTTTTAACATCCATAAAAACAAGTGATTACACTGAGAATTTCAATTCCCATTAAAAAGAAAGGCTTATGTCTAGTTTGATATGTCTTCTACTAGGTAATACCCATATTCAGGGATAAATGATCTCTCAGCCTTGTTGGTTAACCCTCCTCGTGTCCAGCAGCCTGCCAGGGTGGCAGGTCTGCTCTGTGTGACAGGGCTATAGGAATCACCCAAGTGGTCTGTTTTCTGGGAGTGTTGTGCAAATGTTTGCTTATTGTACACCTATAAGCATGTATAATGCATATGAGAATACATAGTGCATAAAAGAAAAGGTGAGAACCCTGGGGTTTTGTGTGTGTCTCTCACTGATGGAAAAGACTAAGATATGCTTTGCATTTGAGGGCCATTCCTTACAAATGACATTTATTGTTGTGCCTTCTTCGTGAATAAAACACCTTCCTAAGACATGCAGACTCGATGATTTTGTGCCTTCACAGCTGCTACAAGAATGGCACACCCAAGATATAGGAAAAACGGAATTCCAAATATTTTCCAGTTATAAAGAATCTGGGAGAATATACCTGGGAGGGATGTGTTTGCCTGTTTTCAGTCTTCCTTGGTTTCTGCTGTTGTCCTCTTTTGGAGACAGAGCATTGGAACAGGGAGACTTTAGGCTGACCCAGTATAACTGCTCTTGTGTTCTTATATCCTTATATAAAAATAGTGAATTATTTAGAATATTGATGATCTTACTAACTACATGGAATATTATTAAAAATAGTTTGGATTTGATTTTTTTTTAAATCCAGTAGAAAATCAGAGCCAGCATTTGTGTGCTGTTCAACAGAAAAAAACCAAACAGATGGCATTTTTCTTAGTGACATACCAGCTGAAAGTTCATAATGTTATAATGAAAAGGGCTGTTTGGTAGGACATTTTTAACGTGTCATGAAACTTTTCAATGATCATATTTCTACTCTACAAAGTATTAAGTTGTGTCTAAGAAATTATATCATTCTGTGCATGGATTTGGTCTAGCAAGACCTTTTATCCTTATCAGATATTTAGATTTTAACAGAACTGGCCCAGAAGGTGGGATCAGTTTGCACTGATCCAGTTGCAGAGATATGGTCTGTTAGCTGCTAGACATTGCAATACTTGGTATATAATAATGGTAAGGTCTGAATAATGGATAGCACAATGTTCAAGGACATTTTTACATGTGTCACTTGTGTGTACCCTTAAACAGACATAACATTACATAAGCAATGTTTAAAATGTTTACATCTTGTAAACAGATATATAATTTGTAAAGCTAAAAGACAATTGTCATTCATATTGATTATTATCATTATTAGCTCTTGAGGAGAGTCACGTCTTGTTGAACATTATAAAAGTCTTTTGACAAAAGTTCTGAGTATAATAAAAGGTTTTTCAAGAAAAGTTTTAATCCAGAACAAGTAACTTTACCTTCTTGATTGTCCTTGGTGAACTTAAAGTTAGAAGTCAAATTATCATATGAGGTTTTAAATCCTATTTGTTACATTATTTCAGCAGAATACACATTCTTCTTTTGGATATAAGTAAAATATATCTGCGAAAATTCATTGTATAAATCTAGAAGAACTGGCCTGTCATTGAAATTTTGCAAAATTTGCTTGCACTGTTGTGTTAAAATATGTAGTTGTATAATTGATAGAGTGAAAAGTCAAGTGGCTTAATTGTCTTTTTAAATATATCTTACTGATGTTAATTTTTCTTCATGAAGGTTTTGCAAAGTCACTGATTCTGAGAATGTTGCAATTCTATTTGTGTAAAAGAAAAGGTAAAAAGTGTAAAACATTTTCTACTTCCAGAAGCTTTACATAATCCTAAGGACTTTGCCAGCTGTTATTTTAGCACCTTCAAAAGAGACATGGACTTCAAAATCAGACTCACATTGCATTTCTGATTGGAATCAACCAATATGGGCTCAGTCCTATGTCAAGACTCAGATCTAGCAGAAAAGTTGTTATGAAAGAAATGAAAATCTTTCACAGCTAATCATAAATTTTGTCACTAATGCAAGTTCTTTATAAGTGCATTAAGCAAATATGTATCTCATGTTTGTGTTCTTGTTTCCACAGCGCATACATTATAACAGACTTCATGGGCATCAGGAATGAAAATTTTATGAAGGTAGCTGCAGTTGGGACTTGGATGGGAGATTTTGTCACAGCATGGATGGTAAGAAACATAATTACATTTTAAAAGGAAAGGAATATGTTTGTTGCTTTCAAGGGAAAGTGGAGAGGAGAAGAGAGAAAACCCAGTATCTCTAAGTGTTTCAAACAAGAAAAGTAAAAAGTTAACAAATGTGTAATGGCAGGTGTTTAATTAGCCGCGAGTCCACAAGAGTTTCAATTAAAATGTATCAGAGTGATTTTTTGTTTGGTTTTGGTTGTGTTGTTTTATGGGGTTTATTTTTTGGGGGGGGTGGAGGGGAGGTTTGTTTTGGTTTGGTTTTGGTGAGTGGGAAGTTTGCCATTGACTTCTGCTTGCTGGCCCTTCTTTGCGATGAAGTAGCATTACAGCTTGCTATCTCATGAAATAGTGAGTAACAGCTAAAGATAATTAAGTCTGATGAAAAAAATTAAAGAGAGAAGAAAAATGAAACTGAAAGATGTGATAAAGAGCAATGGAGGTGAGAGAAAGAAAGCAAGGCAGTTACATGCCAGCATTTGAAGGTAGTCTGTTTTGAAACTATAAGATTAAATTTGTATCTAAGACGTAAAAAACAACATTTTCACTTGGGTTATATTTGTTACAAAAGCTTTCTTCTGAAATATATGCAAGCCAAAGATCAGTTTAATAAAAGAAAACCAGAAAACGATAGCTAATTTTTGGGAGCAAAATAAAGCGTGTGCATATTTTAATTGCTCAGGAAAAGCATTTCTTAAACAAAAAGTGATAAAAAATGAATGTAATTATTTCTTAAGATTAGGTTTTTATGGTTAGTGTTGGTAAGATTTTTAGCAATTGTGTTTTAACAATGTCTTCTATCCTCCGTATTTGGAACCTACTGTACAAGAGACAGAAGGAAAAAAAAGGATCAAGAATTTTTTCAGCATGTAGTTCAATATGTGTCAGTGGTTTGTCCAAGACAAACTGCGCTCTGTGAAGTGGTGGCCATGAAAACCAAGTACAGAGAAAATAATTTGTATATGCTTTACAGTAAGGACATTGCAAAATTGGTGCGTTGACCAATGTTGACAATTAATGTGGATTTCTTCTGAATTGGTAATAAAATTCACGGGTACTTCTGAATGCCTTTAGCTTGATTTTTTTTATGTGCTTCCACGTCTTTATTCCACTATCAAAGAAGAGATGATGCATAAGCTAAGCTGAATTGAGAGAGGTCATATATATTATGTAAAAGTGACTTAGAGCTCCAGTGATAGATTACATACAATTTGCACTACATTAGGTAATGTGGGATTTTTTCAGCCCCTCTTTTCTCATTGCCATAAAACAAACCCCTGTTATGTGCAACACTATATAAAGCATGGAAATGATTGATTCAAGAGCCATGAGAGTCCTGATCCTTTTCTGTGTACTCAAAGCCCTCTCAGGTCTCTTCAGCAGTGGAGGCACAATTGGATTGTGTCACAGCAGAGTCTGGTGGCAGACGGAGTTGTCACTGAAGAATGGGAGAGAGGCTGGGAGAAACTACAGAGGTGATTTGGTTAGAGGAGACTGTTTAAATTAGGCTGGTTCTGTTAGCTTTCAGGAAGAGCAGAGAACATGGAATGGAGGTGTGTTTTAGGACATGGTTTGATTGCATGAGGAGAATTAAGAGGTGTAGTGATTTGTGTTTAGATCTTCAGAGCAAAAGAGAGTAGTGATATTGCTTCTGCAATGCAAATCTCTAGGCAAAGTATACTGTCAATGGAAATGACAGTGTTGAAGAACAGCTAAGCCTGGGAACATCAAACAAAGCTACAATGTCAGGTAGAGAGGTATTAGTAAGAGAGGAGATTGGACATGTGTGTTGGTGCATGGGCATGTACATTGGTGCAAATCATCTCCCACAGTCTAACTTAAGCAATCTGTCTTATACTATATGAACAGAATTTGTTGTGTTATATTTATTTATGGTATATGAACAGAAATTGTTGTGTTATTTATATTTGAATTTATTTGACTTTCTGCATGTAAAGCCCAGCATGGAATTGATGTCAAAGTTATATAACTCTTCTGTGGCATTATATTTTGTGCATTTTCCCATCCTGCTGTGAAATAAGAAAGAAAAAACAAACCTGCAAAGGAACCTTTGCACATTTTCCCATTCACAGCAGTGCTTATATTTTCTAATGTATAAGAAATTTCTTTAAAGAAACCACCCATCCATAGACTCCAAAGCAGAAGAGAAAAATTAAGCTGTAGCCTTCACTTCACTGTGTTTGAACCATACTGGAATTAGGATCTTATTCCCTATTTAATTGGAAACTTTGGGAATGAGCAAAAATAAAACAGAACATACGGGATTCTGTTTTAAAAATTAGTAATCAATAAACAGTACTATTTCTCTAGGACAGTGAGAAGTGGCTTATTTAATCAGGAAAGTGATTGAAATTGGAAAATATATTTTGGATTGCTATTTGTTTGGGATTGAAAAGGCAGAAGTAAGACTTTCCCATCAATACTTCCTAGCTCAGTGACTAGTTTGGTGACAGGATCTGACTCAATTTCTAATAAAATCACCAAAGTTCTTTCTATTGTGTGTAATGAGAATGGGGCTATGCTATGGGTTGCACAGGAGCTTCTCCTTTTTAACTCTGGACAGGAGTGTCTGCTACTAATAAACATCTTTGCTGAAATCTGTAGTAAGTGTTAGATATTCTGAAGTCTGTGAAGAAGAGAATGGATTCAGTACACTGACTGTCTCTCTGCACTTTTCCCTCTTTGAAGCCATGGAAGTCTACATTGCACCTGCTTTGACACGCCCTCCTGCTTCTGTAAAAGGGCTATTCTGTTCTCGTGGAGAATGCTTTTGAGGCAGACACCACAGATTTTGGCATGGTAGGAAACCTTGAAATAAAAGGCTGCATTCCACCCAGACAAGTGTATAAACTAGCAATTATGGCTGCCTTCTGGGATAGTGCAAGCAGACTGAGGAAGGAGCTGATTCAAGGGCAGAATCTCTGATGATTAGATTTGAGTGGACTCTCTGTAAAGATGAGCAACCTGCTGCAGATGTGTTTTTGTGAGAGACACAGTCCTGAGCATATGTGGTAAGGCATGCTCAGAGGATACCTACAGGAGTGGGTGGCACTGAAGAGTGACACAGAGAGCAGAGTACAACCAGAGCCTTCTCTGTTCTTTACAGCCTTCTGGGGAGGTGGAACTGTCTTTCATCCTCCTTTCCAGTCACTGTTGTCTTTTTGACTGTCTAAAATGTTTTCCACTCTTGGTGATGGCTTTTTTGGACTCTACAAAGATTACATATTGGCCCCGCACTGTGAATTTTACTCATACCACATGGAGAGATTTGCTTACCAACTGCTGTTGCCAATGGCATTAAAGACGTGTTGCCGCCTACAAACCCTACATATGTGTGTAAGAGTCTAAACAATTAAAGTTTAGAAGTTTGTTGTATCTTTCCTAGACTTTGCTTGCTAGGATTATAAGAAGTTGAAGCAGTCACCTTCAGCCAGTGTCTGATACTGATATCTATGAATATTCCAGGCTGATCTTCCTGACAAACAATCCTATTCCCATTTACCTTCTTTCTGAAAGGTAATTTAATTGGGATTCTCTTTTTCCTTGTTGGTTACTAGAGAGAACGTAGAACATTTGAGAGACCACTGAGCAGCAGAGACTCTGCCTGCTCCTATTATCAGAAACAATGATAAACTCAAGAGATGGTTTAGTATATTATTCATCAAACTAGTATTTACCACATATGTACCAGTATATCCTTTTTAACAAAGAGAAGCCAGAAATTTTCTCATTACTGTGCTTTAGTAGAGTTCTTGACACAATGAGTGAGAACTGAATCTTTGTCACAATTCCTGACTGTTCTTTTTGACACCTTCACTTCAGTTTGACTTCTCCATTGTGTGGGACCATGAAGATTTCCAGGACTATTTCTGTTTTTCATCATCTTAGCAGATGATTTAGTAGGAAGTAGTACTTCCAGCATAGTCTGGATGGCAGGGTGATAGATCACCACTTGTTCTACTGATCCAGTACTGATGTAGACATGTTGTATCCACTTGGATGGATGAATATGGAGGTAGACACCTTCTATCTAAGACTTCTTGTCAGGACATAGTTTTGAGATTGCGAAAGATTAGTACTGAACTGTAAATGTACACCTCCCATTACTCATTAGTGGAACTGGATAATGACTGCCATAGAAACAAGTTGCCTGGGCTTATGTGAAGTCTTTTAGCGAAAAGAGTAACTTCATTAGGTGACATCCTAAAATATAACTTGTGATAGAATGCTGTCCCCCTTGATGAAACTTATCTGATCTTATGCAAGAAGGATTTTCTGTTCTCTGAGATTTTCATCATTAGCTGTAAAAGCTCCAGGTTTTCAGTCTTACAATTCCACAGGAAAAAACCTCACACCATTTTGTGTTTTGGCTTTGCTAGTTGTGAAAAAAATAGATTTTGTCCATGTGGTTTTTTTCATTCACATTTCTTTGTTAAACATTTTTGTCTTCATCCTCTGGTAAAGAACCTGTCATATTTTCCCATTTTATGTGATTAACATTAACATTACCTGGGCAGTCACAGTGTAGCCAGAAAGAGGCCTGTGGCTGGTTCATAAAGAACACTCTAGAGGGCTGAAAGTTTTGATGGGATCCTTGATGCTATCCACATCAATAGTTGACAGGTTTAAGTTAATGGTTACTGCCATGCAGGCACACAGTGAATCTGCAGAGTCCTAAACCAGAATGTTTTTCTGTCACATGCACCATATTAGAACCCAGGCTACAACTGTAAAAAAACCCAGTTCCTCTACCCGGTCAGACCAAGAATCCATCCAAACTAGTATCCTACCTCAAACTGTGACTACAAGCAGAAGCCAACCAAGAAAGTAAGAACTAGCCAATGGTATGTGGTAGGATCCTCTAGTGCTCTCTTGAAATGCATTCAATCTTGTATATATAATAACTCCTGATCCTAGAATTGTTTTGCCTTCTGTGCGTCATTTTGCATTCAACTACAACGAATTTCATCTGCCATTTTATTGCCTAGGGACTTTCTTCCATAAGCACCTCTCCTAATTCTTCACATTCAGCAAGCTGTCATTCTTTTCACTGTGCATAAGTTAATATCAATATAAAGCTTTCTCACCTCACTTCACCCATTTTACCAGGTTGCTTAGGAATATGATGAATAACTGCATGGCCTGCACAAATCCCTGTGGAACTCTGCTAATGACCTCCCTCCACTACTAGAGCTGTCTGACTAACCTACTTACCTTCTGTTCCCTGTCTTTTAATCAGTTATTTATCAACATAAAGACATTCCCTAAAGCTCTGAATATTGAGTTTCCATAGAAGCCTGTGACGAGGAATTTTTCAAAAGCCTGTTAGAAAATTCAGGTTTGCCTATTTCAACCACGTCTCCTTTATCCATGAGTTTTGTTGACCTAACTCTGTAATCCTGTTCTGAAATATCCCCATTCCTGTTGTTTACAGAGCCAGCCAATTAGCACTCCTTCCACAGCTGTAGATATTCCTGCTGCCATTAAAGAGGTATTCTGATGGTGTTGGCTGGCCCTGACAATGATGTTTGCAGGCAAGACAAAGTCACAGTTCAGGAGCTGTGAATGTGTGAAAGACTATGGAACCATCTTCATGTGGCTTCTCAGTGAAAGACAGTGAGCTTATTTCCTCATGTTCATCTTATAACCTCATCATTAATTTTCTCTGTCCTTTTCCCTCAACACCTCTTTGTCTTATGGCCTGGGCATTATTTTTCAGGGGAACAAAAATTAAGGTGGAAGTATTTTGTTTTGTATGTTCTTGTATATAGTAGAAGGTTCAGCAGAACCTGAACACAGCTGTTGATGTTATCCTGAAGACAGAAATGTCACTGCTTGCAGTAAGACCTACATTCTGAGTATGGGCCTGGATTCCACATTTCAGAGAACATCAACCACAGATAATAAGCTCTCTTTCCTGAAATCTTACGTAGTCTATGGACCTCTTTGGCTGAACAGGGAGGGTCGTAACAAGTTTTTGATGTCTTCATAACTAGATGGAATTTTTGAATCATAATTTTGAACACAGGGACAGGTGTCTGCTAAGGTAATTCTTTGAATCTGGGCCCCTCCTGATTGTCTTGCTGAGAAACACCTATTTTTTTGTTCCCTGCTGTACATACAGTGGACACAATCTAATTGCTGTAGTTTAGTATAGAACAGTTCAACTGCCCCAAATACATACTCACTTGGCTTTTCATTTTGACCTTGTACATGCTGTTCTGGTGTTTCTTTATAAAATAGAAGCATAATGGTCTAGTATGCAGTACAGTGTAGAGTGAAGTAATGAAGCCCATGCATTACACATTAATAAACCCATCACTTGATGTTATTGTCTGGTAGATACATGATGCTTATAGAATACGCTTTGTGTGCTTTATTCTTGATTAATTTTTGTGATAAAAATACATGTTTACTTACTGCCATTTAAACATTTTTAACGGCTTGCAATCTTTTGGCAAGAGTTTTAAAAGTATTTGGAGATACTTGTTTTTGACTGTTGCCACTTGATCATGACAAACAGCATTTATTTGTAGAATATGGGAGCAAGCTATTCAATGATTTTGAAGTGCTTTCCTAGTGTCCATTAAGAGACGATATTATTCTTGTCCTCATTTGCTGAGACGTAACTATGTCAGCATCCTAGAGGATTGAAGGATTCATTACCACTCTGCAGAAACTAACTTGATTTACCTCTTTATTTTATTTATTCTCATAATATGTATGTGTTGTTAGGGCATGTTTACACAAAGTGAGCAACATTGATGATGCAATTACTATCATGTTGCTGAAAATAGCACACACTAAATTATTGCAGTGAGAATATACAGAAAATAAAATATTAATGTGACCAAAAAATGAATTTTTTTTTAATACAGGGATGGACACCAATATAAAATCTATGTTGAAAGAAAATATAACATCATCATTAAAAATAATAAAGTTTCTGGACTTTTTAATGTAACTTTTAAACTAAAATATTAGGCACTCTTAAATTTATGTGGGTCTTGAAAAGTAGTTCTCCTATCCAGGAAATTCTGTTCAGCAAAGAATAGTGCATAGGTTTATTTGCAAGTGGTGAAGAAGCCATTTTTATGCACATAACAAGGTAGTTTGGAAAGTCAGGAGTCTTGAATGATTGACACCTTTTTTAACTCATGCCTCTGTCAAGGATTGGGCATGACAATTCAGATTATGATCAGTGTCAATCTTCTTGATTGTTTCTATTCAACTGACATATCAAATGACAAAATAAAACTGTAATTGAATTTGCAGCAACATCTGAAGTGCTGTAGAACTAATAACTGCTGTACTTCACTAGTGGAAATGAAATTGAACTATGAAACATGAACTGGAAGGAGCAAAGTGGATGACACGTGTTAGTAAACTCACTTGCCAGGATTGCACAATAATGTGACTATAACATTATTAATGGCCACATATTTATTTCCATTCAGAGAAACATGCACAAGGCCAGTTGTCCTTTTTGTTCACCTGTGTATCTTGTTTTGGTTTTCATTCCTCTTCTTAAGGACCAGTTCAGCTGCAGAAACATTCTGTAGGTAGAGGTAACCCCCATGTAAATTCATCAGCACAGTGGTGGTTTGAATATATCCAGTCATATGAGACCTGCTAATTTTGTTCTTACAGTTTTGTAGGGCATGAATGTCCTCACATTCTGCTCTGCTTTATGACTGCCACTTAGTTATATAAGGTGGAGTGTGACTGGTGTCATCTGAGTTCATCCAATCGTCACATGAAGTCAGATTGCACTATTATTTATTCATTGATTGATGATGTTGCCATCTGTTCAAATGCTCTAGATTATAATTTTCAAGCTTGGTCTTCTTTTGTATTGCCCTGTTACCTTGTCATTTCAATTCTGACCAGGCAATGCTAGAGGTGTTACTTCATCCTTGTCTGTTTCCTAGCCGATGAGTTCCTTCAACTCATCGTTACAGCAGGTATGTCTGTTGACAACCATTGTCTGGGCTTTGAAACATGTGCTTAGTATATATAGCAGGTTTTTTTTTGTTTTTTTTTGGTTTTTTTTTTTTTTTTTTTTTTGAGAAGGCCACAGCCAGCTCTACCTTGGAGCTCAAGAAATGGAAGCCCCAAAGTTGGGCCCCAAAATACCTCCTAGTGTTTCTCTGAAGGAGCCACTGACATCTTTCAATGACAAGCAAAAGTAGTAGGAGCTCTTTCAAATAGGTGTGAAATTTCCCCGACTATATTTTTATTTTTAACTTCAAGGCTAAGGAACTCATACACATATTTTTGTGACCTTGTATATACATTTCTGTGCTATCTGGATCCCTATCTAAAATACACGAAGGGTCATATCAAATATTAATGATAGATATTCTGTTCTCCAAATATTGTAGATGAAAGATACGACTCCATTTTTTTCAGAAGACAAGCTGTAAGGGAGAAGATATGTTTTCCTGCAACTGAAATTTGTCCAATTGATTTGTATTGTAGCTTCAATCAGCCATACAGCTATAAATGAGACTGGGGGTCCTCTGTTTTTTCGTCCTAATTTTCATACTCTCTTTTGCTCTTTTTCATGTAAAATGGCATTTCCTTCTTGATGATATTTATGCAGCAGATCTTGATATATCCTGGTTACATGTTTTTAGAAACTGAAGTCAAAGTACCATATAAATTAAAGTAACTATGCATCAATTCTGCATTCTCACATGATGTACTCCTCAGAAATGGTGTGAATGAGTGGGTGTCAGAAGTGCTGGTGAAGTGGGTCTCTAGAAATAACATGTTCTTACTGAAGATCTTTGAATACAGATGGCAAATGTGTAAACTGTTGGAGTCTCTAAGATGGACATTTCCTCTCTGGAACAGTCTGGTTCTGGACGACATTGCAAGCACAAGCCTTTTTCACTGACTGGGGGAAGAATAGAATTTTCTTGCTGAAACTGAAATTGAAACCATCTCCTCAATAAATCTGCCAAGATATACAAAAAGAAGATCTATGACAAAATGGGGAGAGGTGGTTTAAAAAGTACTATGAAAGGAGTTTTGAACTGACCATGCACATTCAGTTGAATATCTTTACTGGGTTAAATATATGGTCAATAAGACCTTCTGTATCCACTGGGAGAGATTAGCAGCAGATGGCAGTGGTACAGCAATGCATTTCTTTAATTCTGAATTCCTTCAGGATCTGTGGGATGAACTATTAGACACTGTGTAAAGGGAAAAAAGAAAAGAAGAATGTTTTATTATGAAAAAACATATTACAGCACTCTTACCTAACAAAATGTTGAGAATGTTGTACCTAGTCTGTTCTTCTCTACAAGGAGAGCAAGGTTGAAACTGGTAAATTAAGGAAGACACTATTGCTGGTCTTATATTGCGTAATTTTGAGGGACAGATGTTCAGCTCAGAAATTTGATGCTGTTTTGTAGAGAAAATTGATTTATAATATGGCCAGAAAGTAATAGTCTAAATTCTCAAGTTACCAGACTATTATTCATTTTGTGTTGAATTATGCCTAAAAATAAAAGAAAATTATTCCCACACCTGCTACAGTACATTAAAAATTGTACTCCGTGTTGCCATAGGTCAACTCAACCCACAACACATCAGGAGAGCAATTAAGCAAGTGCTTGTGTAAATACAGTGCAGAGTTAATTTTCCTGTGCAGTACTGCATAATATATTAATTAAATGTAATATGGTGTGAGAAGTCTTCTCTTAACAACCCTACTATGAATCCTGAATTGAATTGATTAAGGAATGCTGAATTGTAAGTGAAATCACTAACTCGATCTTGTGTGTACGGATAATGACAGTAAAACTGACCCTAAAATGAAAAAATCTTAAGAACTATCAAACTTAAACTTACGATACTCTAGCCAGAAGGTCATTTTTTTGACATCCATACTTGTGATTGTGTTCAAGAAAGAATGAAACTTCAGTATGTTCAAACAGTTTCTGCAGAAAAAAATCAGGTTAGCTTCCAAAAGTTCTTTGCTGCCAAAACCCAAGTCTAACTTGGGTGCAATTCTGCTGACTGTATCAAACTTAAAATACACAATTGCTTCTTAAAAACTGAGATATTAAAAAGTTTCAATGTATTTGAATTAAAATTCATTATAAAACTTCATTTAATAGAAGGCACTCAGTAAGATGAGTCTAATCTCTTGGTCTCTTTTTATTGTTATTTCACATTACTTGAAGTGGGAACCTGAAGTACTTTTTTTAATGGCTAGAGAGATTGTTGAGTTTCACTTAAACTTTTCTAAGTACTTTTAAACCTCCATTAAAAAGCTATTTTTGTAATTTCTTACAGCACTACGCTTATCCGAATCACAAAAGAAATCACTGCCTCCTACACTGGCAGTAATAAAAATGGTTTTGCATTTTACAGACACTAGGGATTGATCTTCATAGCAACTCATGGAGATACGTATGCTAATATGCCCCTGTTTTACAATAGAGAACTGAAACAAAGGAAAAAGGATGAGAAAAAAGGGAATTGGTGATGGACCTGAGACAAGAGCCTGCTCTCCATTTTGTGTTCATCCCATCCCTGTTCTCCTCAAATCTTTAAGGGAAATTATTTTCCTTATCCCCATTGATGGCAGCATTTTGATGTATCTAAAAGGTATCTGTCTCTGCAAAGATACTGAATAATTTATTTTCTGGAAAGTTGCAATGGCATGTATGTGCACCAGAGGTACTTCCAAGTGAATGTCCTGGACTGTGCTTCCCTTTCCCCTGTCTTCAGCTGTGTATGAACCACAGAATACATGTTTTTTTCTATGATGGTTTGTTCTATGTTCATTTCTGGCCTGTCTTGCCCTCTGCTTTGCATTCCTTTTATGCTTATAACTCTAAAATAACTTTACTAAAGGGATGGAGTTTATACTGATGTGTAGTTGTGGACAATCAAGGTTGTGGAGAATCAAGGCACGTATTCCATTCCACTTAACTTCAAGAGGTTCTTGGCTTTAATATTTGGCTAATCATATGGTTGTATGTTTTACCACCCAACATCCCAATTTTATTGTAAAGAAACAACCTAAGTAGTGTTATTAGGCAACATAATCTACTTCATAATGAACAAAGTCCTGTCAGAAGCATTACCCGAATGAGAACAAATCACGTAGGTATGATTACATTGGTGTATCACTGGCAAAGGACCAGCGCTAGTGCAAGGCACAGCTCAAATTGCAACACTTAAGTGTTGTATTAGGGCTGTACTTTTCAGACTGTGGACATATATTGCATGCATTTCCTTTTACATCTTATAGACCTCCAGAATATCCATGCCAGATGAGGAACAGGCTTTTTACCTGTATGGCTTTACATGGAATTTTACTTGGGATAATACTTGACCCAGAAAATGAAGGTAGAATTTGTGTGACCAGGTAGTGGTTTGGTTTCAGAATTGATAAGATTTACATTTGGACAGCTACGGATTTTGATATTTTATTCTGAGCTGATTTTCTGGGTTGTCTTAGTAATCAATGGAGAGAAAAAGGCCTGCTAAGTCATTGGGGTGTATTTGACATCTAAAATGATGCAAATGAATCACATTGTAAAACCACTTATTTCTCTCCACTGGTAATAAAGGAGTTATAAGGTCACTCAGATTTAGATATTTACATTTGAGGTATTAAGGTTTTGTGTCTGGATAGAGGGGATATAGAAGTGCCAGAATTTGTTCCACAAACCAGCAGAGTTAAAACATGTAACGGTTTACTGTCAAGCATCCCTTGGAAATTAAGAAAGGTGAAGGAATACTTCCAGAGTCTCAAGGCTTTCCTGATGAAACATTAAAAGAACTTCACACAAAGTTGAAGGCTTATGCAGCAGTGAATAAATTAAACCATACTGCAAATAAACCAGCAAGAATCCACACACAACTGCAGCATGAAATCAAAGATTGTATGGACAATAATGAGAACAAGCATATCAGTGTATCCTTCAGAAATTTCAATTTTTCCTTGAAGTTAGCAAAACTGTTAAAAAGAAATTTATCTAAATTTCAAGACTCATTTCAAAGAAGGTTCAGGCATTAATAGATAAAAACATTTGTGTGTGTGTGTGCGTGCGCATACGTTTGGCACTGTTCCTGAAAAGCAGCCTTTTTTGTGTTCTTTCATTACTGATGCAAAACGGCATTAATCTTTTCAAGGCAACGGAAGGAAAACCTTTATGACTAAGCTGATCTGTGGCCGCAGAATGTTTCATTGATCTTCCCTGAATTTCCTGTCCTGTGGTGATTTCCATGTATATCCTTGGCATGACCAAAGCCAGACTGGGCCTATATCATCTACAAAGTTTGCTCATGCTTTGCTAACCTACTGCTTTTATTGATTTCACCTATTTGCAATGTTATCTTATGCTAACTGGTAGATGAAGGACTATTCAATGAGTTGAGGTAGCATGAAAGGCCTGAACCAGCCACATGATTCTCAAAGCGAGATACTGGGGACTGATTTCAGAACAGATGCCAACACCGGCTGACTGTTCCTCTGTGAGGTCATATCTCTGGCTTCTTGTCAGGTCAGCTGTACACCTTCTTTCTCCTTTGGAAAGACATAGAGGTTTAGGAGCTGGAAACATGGTATGGTGAGACCTACAAGCCATCCTAATGTTACATGGTGCTGCTCTGTTGAGTTATTGAAGACTTGTTTGGCACTCAGTGGAATGAACCCTTGTAGTGCAAAAATGAAATCTGAATTGCTAACAAGTATTACAAAAATCCAGATATTTGACAGGAAAGGGTAACAAGGAAAGTACTGAGAAGTTAGCTGTAATGTGGGGTTTGTGTTAAAAGCTCTGAAATCTAGCCATTGAATGATGATATCATAACTTGTTACCTCAGAAATTAGCTTTTTCCTCTTAGGTTTCTTTTTATTTTAAAACTCATTGCTTGTCATTCATTTCAAACCGTAGCAGAAAAAAAAAAAAAAAGGTTGTCTTTTTCTAGTCGTATTTCTATGTGTCATTATTCTGGGATATTCAGAGTGGTTCCCAAATATCTTTTATTTCTGGTTCTGCCTGTCTCTTCCTGCTGTCATTGTTTCTATGCACCACACATTATCTTAAACTCCTCCTATTTTCTTCTGTCTTTGTCATTTGTTCAGAGTCTTTTGCCCAGTATTTTTAGACTGATCAGCTTATCAATACGCATTAAACTTAAGTTTATTCACATGGAATTAAAATTCTGCTCACTCAATTAATGATTATTTCATTTATCTATTCATTTATTGTATTTCTGTCTTCCGTGTTTCACTTTTTGACACCTCTGTGATGCAAAAAAAGGTACTGACTGTCTTTCACCGGCTGTTTGTGTGGGGTTTTTTGCAAGCTGTACAATGCTAAGGTTACGCTGTAAAAATAAATATTATTGATTGATTTTTTTTAGCATTAGCACAATTGTTTCACTCTCCTCTTGTATCATGGGCAATGAATTAAGTCCTGCACAGCCCCCATGCTTGCTGTTTTCTTGTTGCAATAATGTAGTTTGTTTTGATGCTCAGAGGGGACAGTGTACAAGCTCACAGCTCTCACTGGCACCAATAACTGTTTGCTGTGCAGTACTGATGCATATTCTCCGATACATACACACTCCTCTTCAGCCCAGGAGAGACCTCTCTGTCAAGTGTGTCAATATTATGTTGAATCCCTTTTACTGAGGTTTTAATCAAAGTGACCTACTAGACTATAGAAAAGAAACTGAAATTAGCAGATTGACAGGAACACAGCAATCAACTAACCAGTTCTAATGGCTTTAATTTCATAATACTATTAAAGGAAGTTGTAGAAGGCACAGTAGGCTGAATTAACCCTAGCTGTAACTTTTATCTGTACAGAGTTGAATGAGTTGGGCCTTGGTGAATGCAATCCTTTCTCTGCAGTTAAACTACATTTTTACACCTGCTCTTAATAATGAAGCACAGATGCTGATGACATACATTCACTGCGACACAGTAATGTAGGGCAGACTTGTCAGAGGAAAATCAGATTGGCATTAGATATTGTGATTCATAAAATAAAATTAATTGCTAAAAAATGCATTTCAGAATTAAGTGTACAATTGCAGCAAATGATCGGTTCAGTTTTGGAAGAGGAGCAGATTGAATAACTTGTATTTAAATAAAAATAAATTCTATAACTTAGTAGTAGCACAGAAAAGGTGTACTCACTTCACTGCAGTAATTTCTGTACAATTCATGAATGCACATTACCAGGCAGTAAAACAACATGTCTACCTTACAGAGGCACTTGCTGTGCCATCCATGTGGCTATAGATTGTGAACCTATTATCAGCATTTATGCAGATAAAGTCAGAAAAACCATTTTATTACTGACAACATTAGAGCCAAGGTATTTTTAAAAGAAAAAGCTGATTCCACATGCACTCCTATAATAATTTAACTGCACTCTTATCAAAACTACTTTGACAATGTGAGAATGATCATCCCACAACCAATACAGCAGTATTTGTGTAAAAAGTAGTGTGCAGATTAAGCCTACAAACCAGTGAATGAGGAGGAGCCCTTTAAAAGTTTTAAGAACTCCTATTCCTTGTGCTGTAGCACTACTAGCTGCTGCTTCTCTTTCAGTTCACTTATAAACATTGAATCTAGCCCCCAGCATCATTTCATGAGGTCACTTGAGAGAAAAATTTAATTATTCATTGTGTTTTTAAAAGTTTTTGAACTTCAAATCTTGAAGAGTTCACAGTCTATTTTATATAAAATACAGAATGACTTCAGAGAGCAGTGTTGATTTTGTTCTTGGGGCTCTGCTGCTGTCCATAAAGCATTCAGGCAGTGTTTTTGTAGTGTATGATATCAGAAATGTAATCCCTTGAGTGAATTATATACATTTGTATTCATTCCAGGTTATCTTATTACCCTAAGTTTTCTAGTCAGTCCAGTGGCTTCCACTAGCTGACATGTTTTTGAACTCTGTACTGCACTTTTATTCAGTAACACCCATATCTCAGGTAAGGATGAAGTCCCAGGACTTAAGTGTGACATCGTGATAGTATGAGAAGTGTGTTAAAAGTTCAGTCTCATTCCTTCTGATCCTAATAAATGTTTGTGACAGCCTGTGCTATTTTTCTTTCAGATGTTGAAAACTCTTGTTAAAATGGGTTAAATTTTTCTGAGGCTGAATGTTCGGTTCTTTTACAAAAATATTCAAGAGCGAATTTCTCTATCCATCTGAAATACTGCACTGTTTAAAACACAGCCCTTCTAAACAGACTGCTTTGAATTTCCTATCACTGTAGAGTTCCCCAAAGTAAAAGTAAAAGCACTTTATGGGAGAAGGAGAGAGAAGTGTCTTTAGTGGTGGTAAGGACCATTGTCTTTCTAAGGAAATAACTTAAATTGTAATTACCAATATTTCTAATTCAGGGAATAGGGAATTGGGAAGAATGACTTGAAACTCAGTTTTCAGTGATTTTCATTTGCTTCAGTAGAGGACACATTTGAGACAGAGTAGATAGGAGGTTTTCTATGCTTTTTTTCTAGTCTAGGAACCACACAATAAGAGCAATTATGAAAGTATATCACATCTCTCATTGTGTATGTCTATTTTGTATTTACATCTGGCAATGATTATACACTGAAGGCTGATATCCAGTCCATCCATCCATTTTGCAGGGTTCAGTTTTGTGGGGAAGAAACTTATTTCAGGACGGAAAACTAAAGGTCTGAGGATTTCAGTGGGTGAGATTTAGTAATTTCCCTCTCTTCTGAATGGTAGCACTCTCACCAAGATTCAGCTTCTGTAAAGTTAGTTCTTCTGCATTGGCTGACAGTTTCATTGTTCCAAGAAAACAGAGCTGTCAGAAAAGGTCATCACTGCAGAGGGGATGGCAGTCTCTCATGTACCTAAGGCCAGTCCCACAGAGAGTTTTGAGGTGCATGGCAATGACCTCCACCTGGACTCTGAAATCATGAGGGAGCTTGTGCAGGGACCAGCGTGCCAGCATGATGCATTCACAGTGGCTTGTGTTGCTAAACAGACTAGCAGATGCTTTTTGTAGCAGTGAGAGTTCTTTTCACGGTATAAGATTTTTAGTCTTGGATACAATGAGATGCAGTAATCAGTCTGGAGGTCATACATTTGTGGTTCCCTGGTGCCAAGTCTCTGTCTGATAGATTCTGAAGAGAAGTATGTTGTTCAGTACTTCACTCACAGGAAGCTGATGTTTAGTAAGGTGTCAGATTTTCTTCATTTCTTTGTGGTCTTCTTCATTGTGAGTGAAGAGGGAGAAGTAGTAGTTTGACAGGATTTAGGAGTAGTTCTTGCACCCTGTCCATCCCATACATCTTCAGGATACTCAGTTTACATGGGTACAGATTGAGATTTATGTGTTACCCATTTTGCACGTAGGATGGCAGTTGTTGACTAGATGATTAAGAATTTCCTGTTAAGAACTGCAGTTCAAATCTATCTCTGTATTCATGTCTGTGTAACTAAGGAACAGCAGCCTGTCTGTAATCTGATTGTTTTCTGTCTTTCTCCAGTGTTTTCTTTAGCTTTTAATTTGCTTGAAAATAACAACTAAAAAGTATTTCCATTAAAGTCATTTGTTCTTTAAGGAAAAAATGTGTGTATCCTTTTTCTAAAGGAAAAATGAGAAGACTCACAAGCATGTCTGACAGCTAGACTAACTACTCTGTGCAAGCAGTTTTCATGTCATACTCTTGAAATATTTTTACACAGAGAAGTTAACAAGACCTTGAAGGATTATTCAAAATCATGTTCCTATAGAGAGTGTATTGCCACACACAGACACTGAATAAAAGGATAAAAACACACTACTGTCACCTCTGACATTACTGTAGTACTTTATAAGTATTCCTACACTGGCTTCTGTTGGTAGCAGTAAGCAAATAACTTACTTTCAAGTATTTGTGCACCTTACTGACTTTTAGGCAGACTAGCAACCCTTCATTCACCATAGATGTTAAAATCCAGGAGAAATAACTTGTGAAGAATACTGATTAGAAAGGATGTGGAAATTCAAGGTAAGAAATCTGTCTCCTGTGCTATGTTCAGCAAGCCAACTTGCTAACTTAAGCACTTAAATGCAGCACCTATGTGCGAAGTGTCAACACCTTTGTGTTTCTCTCTGGATTGCAGAGAGTGCAACTGGTCTCCATTCTGAGGGCAATTTAGTCTGTCCAAGGGTTCAGTGTCCTCTGATGGTGCCTGTCTCATTATAATCATTAAAGGCAGCAGTAAACTTCTAAAATTATGTGGGAGAAATTAAGGCTATTGTATGCATTCTGTGGGAGAATGACTGGCTGGGTAGATGCAGGGAGAGCACTGGCTGTAAATGCATGTGCTGAAAAGAAACATTCTTTTTCACATCATATATTTCTTGTGCTTATACTGGTAGTAATTAAATTATTTGAGAGCTTTAATGTCCCTCGTGCTGTATAGATGTTGCTATTTATCAGCACATCTCCATGTGTTGCTAGAATTAAGGAATGGTCAGTTTTCATATGCTAATTTTCTACACTAGTCAGACCCAACTTAAAAAAGAAAGTCTTTCATCATTGATCCAAATTGTTCTTTCATTCTTTCTACTGAGTGGAAACAATGTTATAATCCCTCACAGATATATAATCTATTTTGTTACACCAGGGCAATTCTAGTTTAGTAATTTGCCATGAGGGGACTAAGGAAAAGTCTGAGAGTAAATACACACCTCTTCTGGTAGTTGGTGCCT
This sequence comes from Climacteris rufus, assembly GCA_013398175.1. Lineage (NCBI taxonomy): Eukaryota > Metazoa > Chordata > Aves > Passeriformes > Climacteridae > Climacteris > Climacteris rufus. Next base: position 698,179 of record VZRZ01004779.1, on the reverse strand, counting down.
GCCTTCCTCCCTCATTCTTCCCTTCCTCCAGAGCTAGTAGAAGGAATCACATTGGCTGCTTCAGCAATATTAAGGTAGTTCCAAGCAAATCAGAGTCCCAGAATACATCATAGCCTGCAGAGGACTGGAATGAGCAATGGATTACCAGAAGTGATGCAAAGAAAACATAAGTGCTGTAGTGGATTGATGCTGGCCAGATGCCAGGCACCCACCAAAGCCACTTTCTCACTTCCCTCTGCAGCTGGACAGGGGAGAGAAAATATAACAAAGGGTTTGTGAATTGAGATAAGGACTGGGACAGATCACTCATCAAATACCATCACGGGCAGAACAGGCTCAAATTAGAGATATGCATTGAATTTATTAGACCAATAAATCAGAGCCGGATAATAAGAAGTAAAATAAGCCCTTAAGAACACCTTCCCCCCACCCTTCGCTCCTTCCCAGCTCTACCTCCTCCCCTGTAGTGGTGCAAGGAGGCAGGGAATGGTGGTTATGGTCAGTTCATCCCCCGTGGTTTCTCCTGCTGCTCAGGGAGAAGAGTCCTTCCCCTGCTGCACTGCAGGGTCCCTCCCACGGGAGTCAGTTGTCTGAGAGCTTCTCCAGCATGAGTCCTTCTCATGAGCAGTAGTTCTCCATGAACTGCTGCAGTGTGAGTCCATCCCACAGGCAACAGTCCTCCTCAGACTGTTGCAGCATGGGTCACTCCTCCATGGGGTGCCTCTCACCATAGGTCTTCCACAGGATCACAGCCTCCTCTCAGGCATCCACCTGTCCTGGTGTGGGCTCCTCCTCTACGGGCTGCGAGTGGATCTCTGCATCCCCATGGACCTCCATGGGCTGCAGGGGGACAGCCTGCTTCATGAGGCCATGCAAACCCAGTACAAGCACTCTAGTTCCACAGGGGCCACCCAACTGGCAAGCTGGACTCATGGTTAATTATTTCGGTAAGATGAAGGAAAACCTGTTGTTCTGATTGTACAATGGGGTCATTCAGTGCAAATCTTCCATCAGTGAAACAACTTTTATTAGTTCCCTGATGGTACAGAACAATACTGGACATTTCTGCTTCCCCGTTCCCTAAGTTCAGTTATAGGTTTTTATTTTAACAAAAATGGAAACTTAGAAAAGCGTCCAAGATTTGGTTTGTGATGATAAGATAAACGTATTTGTTGTATATACATCTTTAGTAAATTTACAGAACTGTGTGGTTAATGTCACAAAAAGATAATGTCTAACAGGTTATTTATGTTGGTCTTAGAATAGATAAATGCACAACATTTTGATTGTATTAAAAATGTTCCAGGCTTAATTTAGTCCAAGAATGTAATAGTTTTGGGGAAAAAAGTCTACTACATAATCTAGAATAAAAATTTCATATTTATTTGTTAGAAAATGTTATTATTTGTTTATAAAATGTTGAGATGTACTGTTTATGAGTACAGAAGAAACAGAGAGCTGGTAGAGTCTTTTTTTTTTGATCCTTCAATAGAGATACATTAAAGACAAAATGAAGCCTGAGATGTGAACCAGAACTTTATTTTAATACTACTAATGATTGCTGCTTGTGCTAATAACTAAAAGGTGTTACAAGCAATGCAGGTAGCATTTTCACTTTAATGTGGTAATATGTTGCAAGTATATTTTGGAAAACGAGAACATGGGAATAAGAAAACCTAGTCAGAACATGGTTATGGCTGTTGAATGAGAGTAATCCAAGTCACCTCATTGCATCTTGGTATCATGTTATAATTCTGCTGCATTCTCTTGCCTTGTCTAGAAAAGTAAATCTTGGAGACAATTAACTGCATCTACTGAGGAATTCACTAATAAGCCCAGAAAAATAATAAGACTGTGTTTAAGTCAACAGCTTAAAGGAAACAGCTATGTAAGAACAATGACTTTTGAAACAGGGTGTATTTTGACAGAAGCTCAGATCCTGTATATTTCAGCCTTGTTCATTTGTCAACATAAAGGCAAGATAAAGCCTTGTGGGATTAAGTAAACTCCATAGCTAAAAATACAGTCTGACATTGCTTGTAGACATATGACAAGCCTACAAAAATATTGGTAGTCTTTTCATCTAGAAAAGCATATGTTTATAAGGAGGGTGAATATTTTTATTGAATTTAGATTCAAGCAGTGTAGTATTAGAACCTTCAAATAATTTAAACCAGATGTTATATTTTCTTCTTTTCAAACTTTACAAATACAGATGGTAAGGAAATCATGTGTGAAATACTTCTAAATAGAACCCTTAATTCATATTTAGAAACTATTTTGCAGTTGGTATAATTTTTAAAACTGTTTATTTCTATTTTTAAAACTGTGTCCCATGATTAGAGTTGAATTTAGTTTTTTTGTCATTTTATGTTCGGCATTCCATATGTACTTTCCAGCAACTGTATAGTATACCTATTCCTAAATTGAGCATGCCATCCCCATTGACGCCAGCTGTGCTATATTCATTACATATTGTTATGAGGAAGAGTGACAGACACCCAGAGTGTCAGATCTGTAATTTGCATCAAGCAAATCTGATGAGAGCATAATAAACTATGACAGGAAATTCTGACTGCCTTGTGAAGGACAAGAGTTCAGGAAGAACAGTAAAGTCTACACTGAACTCTGTTCTCTTTCAGATGGGTATAAAATAATGGTCCTTCTTGCTATGCATTCACATTGATGGAGTTGCCCTAAGCTGTGTAATAGAGAGCAGAATTCAACCCTTTCATTCTTTTTCATAGTAACTTTCCTCTGATTTTGTCAAGATGCAGTTCCTGAGTCAGAACTGCTGTTAACCTTCAAAATGAGCAGAAGGTATTTTGAGATCCTATATGAATCATAAACTCCTCCATTTTTGTTTTTGTTTGGTTGTTTCTATTGCTGTTGTGTAGTACAGCTGAGGCTTTTCTTCCATATCTAACACCAAAATGTTAACTTTGCAAAGGGCAGTTGCAAAGAGATATACTTTTCATGCATGTGCAACATCCTAGATTTTTCCAGGAAGATTGTCACACTAGTTTACCCTCCAGTAGGTATCTGGATGGTAAGCAATACTTCCATACTTGCAAAATCTTGTTTTTAACATTCAAAAAAACAGAAGAAAATAAGTTGTCCTTGGCAAGCCATAACTACACCTCATCAAAACAGGTGTGTGAACCTCACTGCTCTTAGAGGAATGGAGTTTGCACATTTATAACTGGAGCTGTGGGTGTAAAAAGGTCACAATCATTGCCTGGTGGATTGATGGGAAATTGCTGTGATCAAACATTAGTGTTTAACAGTCTGAACACTGAGAGCTGAGCCAGACCTTGAGGAGATTTAGGAGCTCAAAGGTACAAATGTAGTTTGGAACTTTTACTGTCCTCTCATGCCCAAGTCTCAGACTAGGGATCTGGGACAAGAAATACTGTTAGCTTATAAGATTATTTTAAATGCAAGTCTGTTTTTCACACAGAAGGCAAATATCATGTGTCTACAAAGACAACTCTAGAAAAAATAAAGCATGCCCATAATTTGATATTGACTGTGATGAAAAAGCAATGAAACATCCAGTATAGCAAACTGGCAGAGCTGTCTGAGTAAGAACCTTTGAACCAGAACAGCTGAAGATAAATGGGTTTTGTTCATTTGCCTTCCTTAACATTTCTGTGTGGTTGGTACCACTTGTCTGTTTTTTTCTTTTCTTGTATCCTCCAGGAGGAATAAAGCAGCACGTTTTTATTGCTATGGTGATGTGGGGGCCAAACAGAAGTGTAGAAATGAAGATGGTCATGGCCATGCAGAACTCTCTTAAATAGCCTCTTCAGTCTATTTGTACCACTCATCAGTTTCAGCTATTATGACCACACACATGAGTCAGCAGGATGGCTCATATGGACCTTCTCCATCAGCTTCAGTACAAATTCAGAGGGCTTAAAATGCTGCCAAAATCGTTGTTATTTTGATCTCAGAAAGCTAACTACAGATTTTAAACTCCCCAATTTCTATTCATAAATGGAAAAGGTCATGGAACAATATAAGCTATAGGAATCTGCTGCTAGTCATGTTTCAACTGACAGCTTAATCTATTCCTAATTATGGTGCCATAATATTTATTGTTGAATTTCTAATTTATAGTGCAGTTAATGAGAACGGAGCATAGTCAGAAACCACAAGACTTATTTTCAGGATGGAATTATGTTGCAATCACACTACTAAAAAGAAAGAAAAAGATGTTGCAAGTTACTTACCTATAAAACTTCTAAAAACTACCAAAACAATTATGATTAATGGTATTTCTCTGAAGGGTAACACAGTTATACAATGCTAATATGTACAGTGCTAATAAAAATAGTGCAAAAATGAGAAAGGCAGAAACTTCTTGGATGAGAAAAATACAGACTCTAGAATGAAAAAGAAGACACACTCACACTAATCAAATAGTCAAAAAACAGTCAGAAAAACAAAAATGACCAGAGGCAAAATCTATTTTAGCTCCTACAACAGAATGAGTATTGTGAAATAATTTAGTAAGACCTACCATATGTATGCTGTCTGTGCTGACTGGGCATTCTGCTGTAAAAATGGTATAGATGTTTACATACCATATATTTAGGATGTCATATAAGAATTTTGGCAGAGAAATGCCCTTCATGCATAGCACCCTTCAGAAATATCCTCCTCAGTGCTCAAATGAGGACTTTTGTGATGCTACAACTTAAAACCCATATGTAAATATGCCTTGTGTTGCTTCTGTATGCCTTCATACCTGATATTAATTTTTCCATTTGAAGTACTTGGTTCTTTGCTTCTTTAACACTTCTGCAGGAACAGAGTGTCTTCAGATCTTCTTCATCCTTCTTTCTAGCAGAACTTCCTCACTGCCCATTTTTTTTCAGCATTTTGAATTTATTTGGTAACTGATAATGGCAGTTGAGTTGTGTCAATGTAGGGGTAATGCAGATTGCCAGAAAGTTGTCATACATTGAGCTTTCTCATTGATTAGCAAAGAATGCTTTTAGATCATTTTGTGTAACCATAAGAATCAATGCAGAAAAACCCATGGAGGACAAAATCAGTCTTTGAGTTTGTAAAAAAAAGTCCTAAGCCTTGAGATCCCTTATTTATTAGATAATGTTCTTCAATTATACAAATGGGTAGACACTCAGACAAATCTGAGGATGGCATGCAGTGGGGAGGCAGATGGAAAGCAGGACAGTAAGAGAGTGGTAAGTAGCCCAGTGTAATAGACTTCCCCACCTCAGAGACTGGGGCAAGAGCTTGAGCCCTGGAATGTTGACTGCATTTGACTTTGCAGCCTATAAACTGCTGCTCATACAAAAAGTCTTTGTGGAACTGGAACCTAAGTTCATTTTTCAGGCTGTTAGTCTCTGCCAGTCAGATCTTAAGACCACTGCTCAGGACAGAAAGGCAGGAGTTCCTGTTCTTCATGTGTAAACTGATTTTCTTGTACTTGCATGTGTAGTCGTTAAAAGGTGACTATCACTTTTTAGTGTGCTATTAAAAATTCACCATTAAAAATAAATTAATCTTTAATGTTATTTTAAAAACTTAAATCCATCAAATAATTTATTTTTCCAAAAACCTACATGCCCCTTTTTGTCCTTGTAAAAGGGCTTAATATAAATATCTGACAAAGTATGCATAAAAGTAGATATATTATATATATAATATATGACACAAGAAATCAGTCATTTGCTGTTTTTATGCTACATTGATTGTTATACTGAAGCAGCTAACAAATAGTCATTTCTCTGATTATTTTCATCAATTGTATGCACCAGATTGCAAGTAAGAGGTCTAAATATGTCCTATTTACCATCATTGGTAATTCTCAGGGTTTGTTTGGTTTGTTTGTTTGGGTTTTTTTTGTTTGTTTGTTTGGTTGTTTTTTTTTGTAATTGTGTCAGAAATGGGAAAAAACCAATTTTGCTAAAAGTGTTAGAAATATTGCTTTTTAATACTGACTGTGCTGTGGTTAAAGAACTGAGATTGAAGAATCTGATTTTGCAGTCAGTCCTTCCATTGCCTGATCCCTAACTTGTCTGCAAATTCTATGTATAAATTGTTTGCAGGATTGTCCCAGATATTTCACAGCCTTATTTTTGTAATGAAAATGATTGATAGCAGCACATTTGTGTGGAAAGCCAGGGATAGGTAGCTTTACAACACAGGATTCAAGAGCTGTTCAAATTTATGTCCAATATTATTGGAACCCAAAAGTTTCACAGTTGCTGGAGGATGTGAAGATACATCATCAGAGGTATGTGACACAGAGAACCTTCTTTCAACAGTGCTAGTCACCTGTCTGTACAGTAGTACAGAAGAAGCCTCAATGAATCAACGGATGACAGAACATCTTTCAATGCAAAGAAAGAACTCGTCTTCTCATGCTAAACTCAATTTAATTGCTGTCTATGAATACAGGATTATAACACAGTTTAACTTGTTAGCCTATTAACTGGACTGAAAAATTCACATGATTAATCCATTTACCTTCATTACATTTCATTTGTCATGGGGAAAAAAGTAGCAAATCCGTATTTGCAAACCCCAGCATAAGAAGCACAAGGATGCACAATGGATAGATGTCAGGCCTGGTTCATAAAAATGAAAGCAGTATTTTGTGGTCCTTCATCAAATTTAATCTTCCTGCATCTCAGGAGGGCAAAGCATGTTAGATCAGCTGCACGTGAACCAAAGTTAAGTGCATGCAGATGGCACTGTGGTCCACGGAGAAGACACACTGGCTTGTATTGATGCTAGTTTAGGGATTCTTTGCTATGTTCTAGCATTGCTACATAGTGAATCAAAGGTCCTCAAAGACTCATATAAAGTACGTGCATATTAATCCAATGAGAAAGTAAAGCTTATAAATCACTAAGCAATTATCCATTGTTTCTCTCATCTCTTCTCATGTGAATGATTCCTCAATCATTCACATGACAGCTCTGGATTCTGTGTATTTTGAAGATATTTTAATTACTTGTGAAAGTGACAAATCAACAGACTACTTCAATTAGGAGTGTTTTATAATTAATAACTTCAGGCAGTGTCTAATTTCAGCCTGTATCTCAAGCATATGATAACACTGGGGTCTTAGACATGAACATTGGCTCCTGGAATTTGTGTCTTTAGGCTGGCTTGGCTTAGTTCTTGTCCTGTGGGTTGGTATTTTGTATTACTTGAACAGCTGTTTGGATTCCCTTAAATTTACTTCAGGAACTAATAGTCAATCTGAGATATCCTATGATATAGTCTAGTGTCTAGTTTAAAGCTGTAGTTTTCTTTCATCTAGGGACAATCCACCTGTCAGGGTTAATCCTCCTTTCTGTGTAAGGAGATGTAAACAAGTACTTTTAAGCTCTGGATTGGATCTCCATTTTTTTGCAAGTATACATTAGTATGTCAATTTACCAAGCTTATTTCAGCCTCATACTCTCACTTTCAGTGTTTTATCATTTCCACACTGCTCTCTCCCTGTCTTCTGTCTCACTCTCTTTCTAGAACCTATTTCAATCTTTGGCTATCTATTTTCTTGTTTCATTTCCCCAACAAGAAATGAAGAGTTTTCAAAGTTGATAAGGGTATTTATTAAACTTTGGGTTTCCATAGGATTCAGAAAGTCCTATTACAAACTAAAATGCCTGTATGTACTGTATTTTTGCATGAGAAATACTTCATACTAGACCTAAGGTCATACCAATTTTAGCTAATCTAGAATTGTAATCATATTTCATTCTTCATCTGTTATAAAATGTTTCTGCCAATATACACAGAGGAGCTGCAATTTTAATAAAAGTGTTTACAGATATTATTAGCTTTCAAGCATATATGTTTATATGCTTATATAAATAAATCTTAAAAAATCTGTTCCAATTTTTCAGCCAACTGACATGGATATTTTCATGATATTCCTGCTTATATGACAAGGGAAATCAGGGAATGTCTATTTCAGGTTTATGCATTATACATACACCGAGCATCACCACTTATATTTGTCATTTATGCTTGAAGGGTTACCACATTAATTCAGCTAGGTCGTAGTTAAACCAGCAATATGCCTCCTAGGTTAATATGGACCTAGGTTAAAATGCACGTGCATCAGCACTATCTTAGTTTTCAACAAACTGTCTTTCAAACTGGAGTTGGAATGGAGTTGTCAGGTACAATGTCACAGTGCTCTTTTACAAACAGGCGACTCAGTCCTGGGCTGAGTAATTTTAAAATATATTTCTCTGTTCAAGGACTAAGGATTAACAGTGAGACTTCAGAGGCATCAAAGCTGTAGTCTAAGGACTGATTCAAAGGTGACCTAATGTGGTCAAGGCAGGGAGGATGAGACTGTAGTAAAGCAGAAAGTATGTATTTGATATAGAGGTGATATAACTTAAAGCAAATAAACTGTAAATATATATTTTCTTCACCTATTGCAGTGGTGAATATGCAGTAAATATAGTATCTTTATCTTTTCCCAGATGAAGTTAATTTTTTGTCTCATACCTCCTGAGAATATGTAGTTACCCTTTGAGAACACTAATAATCTAACTGTATCTTTACCATCTCTTTACAGTTATAAGGCAAAGATACCATTTTTTTAAGTCCTTCTGTTTATGCTTAATCATTAGAAAGCTTTGGTTTCTCATTTATAAATAAAGATTCATAGAAGTTATTAAGACAATGTCATGTGGGCTCTGGAGGGCAAAATATGGTGTTTCCCTCCTTGTGCTGAGAGAAAGGCAAAGAGATGGAGCTCAGCCAAATGGTCTACTCAGAAAGGCCCAAGTGATAATGCTCCTGGCTTATGTTGATATCATAAGGGAGACATATATAAACATAGACAGGATGAATAGAGCAAAGGTGATTTTAGATTGTACATTGAAGCTAGTTCAGGCATGTAAATATAATGTGCATTTCATTTCCTGAGAACGCTGGGAGAAAAATCAGTATTACTTTGTCCAAAAAAATGCTCAAAACACCTGATCTGGTTGAATAAAAGGGGTGACCTAACAAAACAGTCAGAAGATAAGGTACAAATTTATTCATAAACCCAGTATTTTGTTTTTTAGAGGCAAAATGTCAAATTTTAAGGCAAAATAAGGCTGTCTTGTTATGTATTCTCCATGTCATTACACTAAATTTAAAACAGCTTAGCTTCATTGGAAGCTGCTCACTATCATTATTAGTAGAGAATTTACAGGTATTGGAGTACATTCATGATTGTTTTGTAAGAAAAAAAAGAATATAAGATACTAATTACAAATCTTTCAAAAATTATGTAATGAGAAATGTCCCAAGTCTAAGTAAGATGTTGAGAAGTCAACTGGTTTTCAACTAAATACCAGCCAGACAATTTCCCACAGAAGGTACATGTTCTTACGCAAAACACTGATTGAAATGCTTAATCAAGTAAGCTGAGATGACAAACAAGACCAGCTGTAGAGCAAAGATTGTACCATATCAGCTGTGCACACAGTATGGCTCAGCCTTGAAAAATGTCCACATGGGAAGTAGTAATTGACCAAAAATTGCTGTTCAAAAGAGAATCTGATAAAAAAATCTGCTTTACACCATGTTGATAAAGCAGCATTTTTTAATTTGCAACATCTGAACATTTAAGAAAAGTAACTTTCCCTTTCATGTAAAGTTGGTCTCCTTGAGTTTTTCTCCTTTGTTCTTTTTTGAAAGAGTATATTGGTATTCGCTACGGTGGTGTCTTATGAATATGTATAAGGCAAAAGTATGTTTTAATGAGTGACCATTAGCTGACTCCATACAGTCTTGTGTGTAGACAGTAGATAAAGAATAAACATGTCAAACAAATAGCAAATTACTGTGCAACCATGAACTAATGTTACTTGTTTTCTTCTAAGTGACATCAATCCTGCTTCCCCGTGGGATGAATGTTTGCAGATGGATAGTGATGCATATGAAACTAGAAAAGAAAATATGAAAAAATCTTGATTCTTTGTTTATATAAGCGATATTCAATTTAAAATGAAAGCATACCAAGGGCTGACAAACAACTGTATTTTAAGGATTGTGTTCTCAAGTGTGCTTAAAAGTGGAACAAATTTCCTTCCATTATCTTTGAGTGTTCTCTTTGCCCAGAGGTCCTGGTATTCTTTCACTCCTTATTGAACAAAACCAACAAGAATACGAAGTTCTTCCTATGCTCTGTAACTAACCATTTTGGTTAAAGACTGCTATTTTCTATAGCCAAGAGGATGTGAGCAGATGATATTACAACCAATCATTCCTAGCAATCCTTGGCTTCCCAGTCTTCAAAACCTGTTATCTAGTCACTGTCAAATTGGCTGTGGAACATTTTTCAGCACAAGTCCAGAAGGAAATGTAAAATTCTGTCCCTAGAGATACTGCAATTTCTCTCAGCTCTCATTTTGCTGTACCTTCTTTTCTGAAATCCTCTCTAGCAACCCAACAAATACTTAAGAATTCTTCACAAACCATTATCCCTCGTGTGTCTTCAATATTCTTCCCAAACAAGGATCAGTATGAAACATTGTCGGTTGTACCCATTAACGTTTAATAACCAGCTTTCCCTTTGGTGATTACTGTACAAAAAATATCAATATTTGGAGCTGTTAAAATTGGTAATATTTTTTTCTTGACTCTGCAGTACCAGGAATTTTATCTGAAAGCCAAAATGGAGTTTTGTGTGACTATAAGAGTGTCTTATCCTCCCCTTTATGTCAAGGCATCAAATTTGGTGGAAAGTCTTCAAAAACATGAACCTTAAAACCTGAATGAAAATAAAAGATAAATTAATGGTAATATCTTTCTCAACTTGGTATATCTGACCTGAGCCCATCACACCATTTTAAGGGAATAGCAGTATCACTTGAAACCCTCAAGGCCTTCAATATTATGATTTTTTAATAGACACTACTTCAGTTATTATCTCAGTTTTTTGAATATTTGATCACAGAAGTTCCCTATTCAGGGAATAGGGATATTCATTTTGTGTTCTTCTTTCAGCACTGAGAATACCTTGAACAATGCCAATACAGTTTAAGAGTAATCAGGATTTCTCAGTTTTCTAAAAAGATGCTACATCCTCTTGTGAATTTTTGATTTTTACATTTTAATTATAATCTGAATGGTTAAAAATTGTCTAAGTGTTCTTAAAGTACATAATCCAACAGAAAAAATAGTTGAATGACTCTTCAAAACAAAATATTTGTTATTCAGAATAGCAAATGACATTGCAACAGAGTCTAGAGATTTTCTTCTCTTGAAGTGAAACTGGTACTAATCACCTTCCAGTGAGTACCTTCCATGTGTGCTCTTTATTCTGGAAGTAAGATCAAAGTAATTTTTTCCATTTAAAGAGGATTGAACAAAAATGTGACCATGCTTGTACCTCAAGTACAGCATTGCATGGAAAATGGGGACAAATAGAAGGATTTATAACTTGTTGATGGATTATGTTCTCAATGTGATTGTAGCTTCAGTATAAAAGAGTAATTAAAAGCTATTAATGATGCTGCCCATAAATCTGTCACAGGACCAGCAGCTACACATAAATATTCTTTAAGTTGTATAATCCCTTGTAGTATGATAAAGAAAATATGGGAAAGAGCCAAGGAAAGGTTTTTCAGAAGTGCTTCATACATTTTTTCATTTTGTTTTCCGGTAAGAGTTTTCATGAGAAACTTGTTTTGTGCAGAAGTGTCCACATTCTCTATTTAGAGTTAAAATATTGTCATATAGTAGCTGTGCTTGCCATGAGTGCAGAAAAGGCCATGTAAAGGAAGTTTCAAGTTCCCCTTTACTTACTCTGAAGTAAAGGCTTCTCATAAAGGAATGAAATGGATTGAAACCACTCTGAGCTGTCAGTACATCACAGCTTTGAATCAACTGGAAAAGCAGCACGGTGTCAGCAGCATGGAAACATATTTTCCTTTAATTAGGCTCTTTGTTCTGGCAAGAGGAAGCAGGCGAGTGTCTCAGCAGAGTGGCCTGTGCGCCTCCTGCCCGGCGCTGGGAGCATCCCAGTGTTCAGATGATTCTTATGTGGTTATGTGCCTGGGTGTCAGAGAGTTGTGGAAGGAAGAGAGTAAACATCAGAGCTTTAAATCATATTCTTCACTCAAACTAATTAATTCATTTTTACTAAGTTCTGTGTTATGTAGACACCAGCAGAGAATTTTGGAAGATGTGCTTATGTTACTTATATTTACCCTTTTTAACTGTTGATCTAGAACAAACTGTGTAAAGTGAAATCAGTTGCCAAAAACCAAGTGTCAGAAACACCCACTGTATCTCACATTCACTCATTCATAAGATGCTCCCTCATTAGACCCTAAGTGGAAGTTAGAGAAGAAAACAGCAACCTCCAAAAGAATTCATTAGAAATATGCTATTTTTGCAACTTATTGTCACGAAGGTTTCTTTTTTCACTCCCTTACCTGCCACAGAATCACACTAACACTGTGCTCTAGTGTTGGACAAGTACTGTTTATACATTTGTTGGTCTTCTGTCATCCCTTAACTCACCAAATATAATTAAAAAGTATTTGTGGGCAAGGGAAAAGCTAGCGAAAGGCACCAAGTGACCTGTGTGTTGTCACGTTTTTTCTGAAGAGCAAGAACTTCAAAACTACAACTGTCAGAACAGCAAATGATGACCTTCTGGCACATCAAAACATAAACTACACAGCAGTTGCATTGACAGTTTACAACTCTAACTGTAAGTCTCTGAGGGCATCATGATACAAATTAAAATCGTGCCACTGCCCAAGAGTAATAGCTAATGGCCCGTGCAGAAAGCTGTCTGCATCTGTTACAGCACATGGGTAGGTGCAACTGTAACTGAGAAAATTGTTAGATGGAGATGTAGAAAGAAGACAGGCCTAAAAGTTAAATTTGGCCAGTATGTCCTTTATGTCTTGTGCATCTCTTTGGCATGGGATCCTTAATGTCTCGGGAATGTGACATTTATTCCATGCATAGGCTGCTAGTGTGCTCTACAGCAGGTATTCTGGTAAGCTTCCTGTTTGCCAAGTCCAGAAGTACTCTTTACAGACAGAAGTCCTCCTTTTCAGCATATCCACAACTGCTGGCAATCTAACCAGAACAGCTCGGCATCTGTGTTGTATTATGCCAAATCAAACCAGAATTTGTTCCCAGTTTTTCATTGCTGCAAATAGTGACCTTCCTGAGCTCTATGTGCTTTATGAGACCAGACAGTTGAACTTGTCTGTTCAACTGTACATTCAGGTACATTCAGACTTCAAAAATTTTTCTTAGATTAAGATAGTGTCAGAGGATGAACCACATCTTAATTGTTATGTGCCACCATTTGGTGTATAGTTTCATATATGCTAAAACAAAGTATCTATGTTTATGCAATACGACTATGCAACTCAGAGCCTGGAACGAGTACATGGTTGTAGTTTGGAAGTAAATGAAGAAATGCTTGCATTCCTTCCATATTCCAATATATTATGGCTATCCCACCTTAATTCAAAAACTGCTACTTGCATGTTGCATTAAAATTCCCTCTCAGCATGAACTCATTTTGAACCTTCTTTCATTTCCATCAAGTTAGCATAGGCTGCTTCTACACTAATCATGTGCTGGCTCAATTCTTTCTTCAATGCTTTAGTTTGTAGATAGCTGTACAAGATTCATAGGATTGAAGAAAGGAAAAGTTGCAAAAGAGTCTGATTCTGCAGCTGCAGGAGATGGGGAGACCTGAAGGCTGATACTTTGCCTAGGTGTGTCTTTAGAATTAAAGTCAATGGATAATGCCTGTAACATCGTTTAAGATATAAGCACTGGTGGATCCATGACTTAAAATGGGCACACTGATTTGATTGCTTTAAGCACTTGTCTACTGCGCAAAAGTAAATCAATGCACCTTTGGCATCACTCCCTAGAGAACTTTGCAGTTTTAATCTCAAAAGTACAGCAGCACATCCTGTTGAAACCTACAAAAGTAACTCTGTTTTCTGGTATTTGCATTGGCTGACTCTGCTCACTGGAGTGGGTTACACTTTTGTGATATGACTTGTCCATTCTCTACAATCTTTTGCTTGCTTCCCTCCAGGACCTGCCCAAGGATCTCTAAGGATTCTCTAAGTTTCTTTGTCTGACACAGCCTGCTGAGGGCAAAAGCCTAATTTTTAGGCATAGGATGTGTGAATACAGCCCTTTCCTATGACAAAACCTCATCTCGTATGACCTATCACATATTTCTTTAACTGGGTTAATGACACTTCGGTGAGAAACACTAAAAAAGGTAGGAAAACACCTTGTTACCAGGCTTCCAGTGCCAGTAGTGTGATGACCTGAGCAGGTTCTGGTTTAGAGTACAGAAAAATAGGTACATCTTTACAACAAAACCTAGATTGAAATTAACTTCACCCCAGAAATGCTTTTTTTCATTTCACTTTTTTTCATTTTCTGTAAAAAGAATCAGCATTGGTCTAGATGCATGTTCCATGCACACCAAACATGGCATGACTTCTGTCTCTGGCCTTTTACCAGAACCATCAAGCTCCCTAAATAAGGAAAGCAAACTCTCCTGCCATGACAACCTAAGATGGAACTGAGTTGAATGCCTTAGATAAAAATCGTGATGTGGCTTTTTGTCTCACACTTTATCTGTAATACGTGACATTACCCAGACCTCTGCTTCTGCATTTGTAACACTGATAAGGAAGCTGTAAATCACGAAAAACATCTTCTGAAATGTGCTGTCAATGGTTATATAAACAGCAAGTGCTTGCCACATGGCAGCCAGGATATTTTGTTGCACATACATAGTGATTTGTGTGCACAGTAGGGACGTGAAACGTGGTAGGAAATGAGATGGTACAGCTTAGAGTTTTTCTGCAGAAGCTCTGCTTCAATTGTAAAATTGTCCCTAAACAGTTATTTATATTTAAGAACTATCAACGGATTTGGAGTTAAATAAAAATTCCTTTTTTTCTAATTTTTTGTATGGCTTTTAAGAAAAGCAAAATTTATTTATGAATCAGTTCCGCCAGTATTGAAATACAAAGTATAATTTCTAGAATAACTTGACTAGACTTAAAATAATTGCAGACCAAATTTCTCCCTTACTCACCTTTAAATATCTAAAGTTTTTTTACCAGAAATTCATTGTGAGCTAGATGTTGGCTTTGTGGAACATTCTGTCCTAGCTGAATTTGGAAATTGAAAGGAAGTGCTGGCAGAAATTACTTTCCTAAAGTTGACCCTCAAACGTATATATTTTTCATTATTCTTGCTATCTTGTTATTTTCCCTGCATGGATTGTGCAGAAACCATTATGATAATACTCGAAACCAAATCAAGATTGTCTGGCTAAATAAGTAGAGGCTTGCTGCTTACTTGCATGGATCAGTAAATATGGCAATAATTAACATAAGCCTCCTCCATGTTTGTAAAAAAGTTCTATAACTCGTTTTGGTGGAAATTCATGTGTAAGACAGTGTGAATGTACAAATGTGGGAGAATAAGAGCTCATAAGAGCAACACTTAGGAAACATATTATTGGAGGGAAATATGGAAATGCACAAAATTGTGCTGGGGACCATTGTGGAAGCAACAAAAATGAACCATAATATTCTTTATCGCTCATATTGATTACTGAACTGTGACAGCAATTTAATGTTGTTTTTCAGGATTTACCTATTGTTAGAACAGTATGTTTTGGTAAGACAGAAACAATGTGCTAGCTCTGATTAAAATGAGAAAACAAAGAGTATGTTGAAGGGGCCATTTTGTCTCTGTGATTGCTGTTGATTAGAAAATGCAAATGTAAAAAAATGTATTACAATTAAATTAAAGAAGAAGTAACCAAAAAAAAATTCATTATTTTTCAGGGTAGAAATCTAACTAAATTAGGAATGTTCCAAAACAGAGGAAGCAGACAAAATTTTGAAATCTAGCAATATATTTACAGCTGACTAATAATATTTACCTTGAAAAATATCATCCCACTTACAGATCTGTAAGCCTAATTACAAATATTTGTTAAATTTGTTTTCAAACATTTACACATTTTGTATATTTCAAAATGCAGCAGAGGGGATTGAAATAAATTAACAGTTATTTCAGAAGGATGTGTAACAAAGTTTTTGACACTTCTGCTCAAGTGCCAAAACAATTTCAGAATTAAAAGAGGCATTGCATGTTATCATGTATAAGTTATGTAACTGTTGAGGTATGATCACAGAATCACAGAATTGTTGGGGTTGGAAGGGACCTCTGGAGATCATCTAGACCAAGCCCCTGCCAAGACAGGGTCACCTAGAGCAGGTGACACAGGAATGTGCCCAGGTGGATTTGGAATGTCTCCAGAGAGGGAGACTCCACAACCTCCCTAGGCAGCCTGTTCTGGTGCTCTGCAACTCTCAATGTGAAGAAGTTCTTCCTCATGTTGAGATCTAATTTCTTGTTTGACAGTTTATGGCCATTGCTCCTCATCCTGTCGCTGGGCACCACTGGAAAGACTCTGGCAGCATCCTCTTGGCACCCACCTTTGAGATATTTATATGCATTAGGCTTCTCTCCAGACCAAACAGGCCCAGCTCCTGCAGTCTCTCCTCATAAGAGAGATGCTCCAGACCCCAGATCACCTTTGTGGCCTCTGCTGGACCTTCTCTGGTAACTCCTTGTCTTTCTTAAACTGTGGAGACCAGAACTGACACAGCACTCCAGATGTGGCCTCACTAGGGCCAAGTAGATGGGCAGGATGACCTCCCTCGACCTGCTGGCCACACTGTTCCCAGTGCACCCCAGGGTACCATTTGCCGTCCTGGCCACAAGAGCACTGCTGGCTTATAGTCAGCTGTCACCCTCCAGGACCTTCAGGTCCTTCTCTGCAGAGCTGCTCTGCAGTAGGTCAGTCCCCAGCCTGGGCTGGTACTTGGGGTTATTCCTCCCCAGGTGCAGGACCCTGCACTTTTTCTTGCCGAACCTCATTTGATTTCTCTTGCCTACCGAGATCCTGCTGAATGGCAGCAGTCTTCAGCTGTATCAGTCACTCCCCGCAGTTTCTTATCATCTGCAAAATTGCTGAGGGTACATTCTATCCTTTTGTCCAGGTTGCTGATAAAAAAGTTAAGACTGGACCCAGTATTAATCCTCTGGGGACACAACTGACTACAAGCCTCCAGCTGGATTCTGCTCTGCTGATCACGACCCTCTGAGCTCTGCCATTCAGCCAGTTCTTGATCCACCTCATTGTCTGTTCATCTAACCCACATTTCTATGAGGATATTATGGGAAACAGTCAAAAGCCTTGCTGAAGTCGAGATAGACATCAGCTGCTCTCCCCCTCATTGACCTATCCTGCCATGCCATCATAGAAAGCTGTCAGATTGGTCACCATCCACAGAAGACAATTTTCTCCCTGAAATCCAGAGGAATAGAGTATAAAAACATTTTCATTCTAGATTACTTTTGTACATCTAGTGAACAGCACCACTGTTCTTATATACCTCAAAAAAGAAGAGAAAAGTGATGGATAGAAACTTTGAATGACTGAGTAGGAAATGTTTCCCTAGTTTGGTATATGATCACTGTGATGTAGTTCAGTACTTAAAGACTGAGATATAATAAATAATTGATGTGCAGTTAGTGGGACACCTATATATAGCTCTTACCTAAAAGCACATAAAAGCCAAGCAAGGGGAGTGTATGCCCTCAGTGGTATGCCCTAGCTGTCATTGACTTCACACTCTGACTTCAGAAAACATAATTACTTTAACCTGATTTAGCCCCACTCTAGAAAAAAAACCCGCATACTTTTCAGAAACACATAGGCAATGTACAGTCTTTGCAAAACTATGGATGGATTCTTTTGATGAGGAATGCAATGTTCATGCTGTTGCCCTGGGAAACTGCCCTCTGACCTGTCCTGGCACTATGGCATCCTTACAATTTCTGAAAGCTTTTAGAATTTATGATATTCACTCTTATCAATGAAATGCCCCAGTTGCAGGACTGAAAATAGTGTTTCTTGTGCAAAGAATTTGGGGTCAGTGGAGATGTGCAAGTTATGAACTATTTAAAGGCTGAGTATCAAGTGATATTATTTTAGTGCTACTTATGAAGAGGTTTATAATTTAAAATAAGATATTTAAAATTGTAAAATTATAAAAATTAAAAAAATTAAAACTACTCATACTTGAGTCAAGTACTTGACTGTGGTAGATAGATTTATTTTGCCAAATGCAGTTATTCAGGCTACTCCATTTTCCAGCAATAACACCATGATTTGTCCTCCAGGCTGAGTAGTTGCCCACAAACATCTTCTTTACTGATATTATATGTCCATTAGAACTTTTGCTGCTCATTGTTTTATCAAAATAATAAAAACTATTTCAGATATCATAATTTGGTTTGTGTTTTCAGCCTTTTCTTGTGTATCTTAGCTTCTTCTAACTTCTGTTGAATTCTGGAGGGCTGCTCTTACCCTGGTTTGATATTTATCCAAGCATGAAGAAGCAATGAGAATCCTCTGCTTAGGGCTTGTCTCCACTTCATGAATATTGCAATATAGAATACATTGTGTCCTAGAGTTCAGAGTCCATTTCTCTTGCAAGAAACAGTTTCTGCAGCTGCTTATATGAAGAAGAGCTACTGTGAAACCAACTGATGTACTTATATTTCTGCATTTCTAAAATGTAATTTGTCAGAATAAAACAGCTTGGCCAGTGGCCTGTGCTGCATCAGTTTTCCATGGGTCAGCTCTTTGTGCTCTGAAGACGATAGCATAGTTCCTACTAGTGAAGTAGTCAGAAGATACTTTGTAGGCATGACCAAAGTATTAGGTCATTTTCTCCTTCTCCTTCTCCTTCTCCTTCTCCTTCTCCTTCTCCTTCTCCTTCTCCTTCTCCTTCTCCTTCTCCTTCTCCTTCTCCTTCTCCTTCTCCTTCTCTTCTTGTTTTTAAGGAACTTTCACTTCCTGCTAACTTACAATAGGAGATACTTTGCCTTACCTGAAGCTCCTGGTGCAGATGTTGCCTCTGTTGGGAAGGACCCTGTGATATACAATATTTGACATGAGTGTCTAATGAGAGATGTAAAGTATGTACAGAGTATCCTGAACAATAGGCTCAAAGAACAACTGCGTGGAAGGAATAAATGATCTTTAAGGTGTCTTATTGCTCCACTTAGTATATCTCAAGTATCTTAGGTATCTTACTGTTTTGTTTGGGTTTTTTGGAAGATTTTATGATTTGGCTTTCAGCACTTCTTCTCTGAGTAAGTTACTTGCTCTGAATGACTTGGTGTCCCAGGTTCTTTTTTTCTATATGATACAACATCATTTTTTAAATTATTGTACTATATATTTTATAGTAGTATATATTGTATGTCAGGTTGGATAGGGCTTTGAACTATCTGGTCTAGTCCAAAGTGTCCCCACCCATGGTAGGGTGGGGTTGGAACTAGATGATCTGTAAAGTCCCTTTCAACCCAAGCCTTTCTGTGGTTTGATGATTGTATCAAACATCAAGAAGATCATATCAAAAAGAACAATTTTATTTTTCTGTAACAGAAAAATGGGAATCACAACATTTTGCTATTAATTTAATGATAGTAATATATCTTTTTTAAAGCATTATGAGTTAGTTTCATAATTAATATATAGTAATATGAATAGTTTATAAATTCATATTTTATAGGGCAAAATGAAATTTAAGATTCCATAATATATATAAGACATACTTATTATTAATAGATATATTTTTTGTGGCACTTGTATAACTTAAAAAGTCAGGCAATGTGTGTGATACAGCTTTGTTTTTGCAACTGAATACAGTGTAACTGTTTCTCTCATGAGACACTAAAGGAAATGAAAGCATATACACTGACTGTATATAGGGGCTATTCCTTTCCGAACTGAAGCACTGTAATTATCGATTAAAGTATATTGCATCTCTTAGTTCAAGAAAAAAATACATTACTTAATTACATTGTAAGTGGCTTTCCCTATTTTATCTTGATTATGTAGGATGCATATAGACATTTACTGAAGTGATCAAATTTTTTATTCTCATGTATCAGCAATGTTTTCAAACATAGTCCAGTAAAACAGAGACAAATATGTCCTGTCCAGCAAGTGCATTATGAAATACAAGTAGAGAAAGAAAAACACTCTCACACATTTCTTTACACTATGTTCTGCAAAATAAATTAAAATTTATATGCTGCGTTGCATCTGGGTGGGGCCAGCGGTCGATCTTGTTTTTTTCCCCGCCTGCCCGCCAGGGCGGCTGGCCCGGGGGGGCCCCAGAGCCAGCGGGCAGCGTGGCCGCTGCTTCTTTCCCCCTACTTCTGGGACTGAGGGCGCACAGCATTCACGTCACCTTCTTCCCTGCTTCCCTCCCTGTCTGGGTGTGCGCGGGCTGGTCCAGGCAAGGCGGGGGCGGCGCTTGCCCGGAAGGGCAGCTCATTGGTTGGTTCCATGTTACGGACCCCCCACATGACTGGCCAGTGCCTCCATCGGTCTGCTGGCGTCACGCGAGCCCTCCGCAGCCATCGGCTCTCACACATAAGCCCGGCTCCCGGCTCCGTATAACACAGCCGGCATCAGCTGGCTGCCCCTTTGTCTTTGTCCACTCCTGCCTGCAACTCCAGTATTAAAATCAGCTGGACTTAAGCGGCAAAGAACCCCTCCTCGTCTCTTCACTTCTACTGCTTTAATTAACCTGCCTGCATGGTCTTGCAAACACCAGCACGGAAGAAGAAGGCAGCCACGACCCTGAGGGGACTGGGATGGCTAGAATCGCTTCTCTCAGGTCTCGTGACTGCTGCCGAAGGCTTCTAGTAACCCATGCTTTTTACCCGCAGCATTTATGTTTTTACTTTTACTGAAAACAAGGAATTTTTGAGGTATATCTGAAACTTGTCTGCTGTATGACAGTGTTGAGTACTTTTCTTCTGTGAGCTGTTTTCCACAGTGACTGTCCTTGACCAAACCAGAAAATGAATTTGATTTCTCTAATGCAAAAGGTAATTGGATTTCTCTTTATGGAATGCATCCCTTTAATGACTGACTCTGCTTCAGCCAATTTAGCTGCAACTGACCTGACATCAATCTGGTGATATGACTTTAAATAAATGCCAAAGTTAGGAGATGAAAGACCAACTGTTTGATATCAGAAAGAACATTTCCTGCCTCATCTTGCCATTTTCCTCAGAAAATGTCTCCATCTTGAATGTCATTCTTATGAAACATACTCCTCTAGTAATTGTTCATAGAACTGCAAATTGCATCCTTCTCCCAAATATAATAATTTCCCAGAAAGCATCTGGAGGAACTACTTTGAAACTTGAATAAAGCCTCTTGAAATATCTGTTCTTCTTTGCAAGTATTCATTACTATGTAGACTCTTCCTAAGAGGAAAAAAGTGCTACTAAAGTAGTGAATTAAATCTTTACAGAGATCTTGTTCAGCATTAAATATTTATTGAAATATTTATTTAGATAATAGGGATCTTATAAAAAAAATATAGCTTGCTGATCTGAGAAAAGCTTTATCCACATAGAACAGTTATTAAAGGTGGTATTTTGGGATATTGTCTGTTCTTTGTTAAGGTTAGGTTTAATGGAATAATAAAACCCTAGAATGTACATTTCTATTTATTTAACATAGTCATTATCCTTTGGACCCAGCCCAGGCTAATATACTGAGCACTTTTAACTCCAAATGGACTCAAAGCCAAATTTAGCAGTTGAATCCTTTTTTAATTTATTCATGGGCCACATGTTCTTTTTGATAAACACTGTTAATGCCATTGATTGAAAGTGGTAGCTCACACTCTGGATGGTAAACTGGATTTTAAAACCTGTCTGTGAAAAGTAAAAGCAAGAAATTTTGTCTTCAGTATGAAGTTATTTTCTTCTGAAACCTTGTTGAGATTAATTTTCATTTTGATAAAAACAGATAATAATCTCCCACTGTGTACTGATAACAATAAGAGAATTTTTTTTTACTTATCTGCATTTTGAAGCAGGTAGTCACCCCCATTTCCTTTATCTTTATCAATTATTTCTTAAATCTTTACAAATGGGTAGGTTTTCCACTCCTCTGGATCTTTTGCACAACAGAATTCATGAGTTTATTGTAATGTAACTTTTGGTGCTTTTTGGAACAGTAAATTTGAAGTGAATGGATATGAAAACACAGCTTCCCAAAGAAGCAGGTGCCTGAGGGGGTATTCACCTCCCTCACTGAGCTGAAAGTAGTTTTTGACAATTTCATGTACCACCCAGAAGTACTGCATACATGTGAGTCTCTGGACAGAGAAACAGATGGTCTCTTTAGATAGGAATTACGAAAATGAGAATAAATATTTCATACTTTCAAATTTTTTTGCAAGTTTTAAGGTTTTCTTGGGTTGCCAGTCCCAGATGTGCTTTTTATACTGATACCAGGAACTGAGAGGAGATTATAAATGTCGTATAGTGCCTAATTCACAGTCTTCCACTTCCTAGCTGCAGTTCTGATTTTAAGAGTGGAAATTCTGCTGATGCTGCTCTCAGGGAAGTGGTTCTCCTCTCTCAGGTTGGGTCAGAAAGCTCCACAGCCACAGGGGAATGTAGCTCATGTCCTGTGGTTGCTATAATTTTTAGACTGGTTCCTCTTATCTTCTTATCTTTGGATCTCTACAGGTTTCATTGTTTCTCAAGCAATTGCATGCACTTCTAGAGGCTGAATATGTAGGCCAACATACGTTGTTGATTGCAAACTAAATTGCACATACTATTATTCTACTGTCTAACAGTTAACATTACCAGAACTGAAGCAGGTGTGCCATATGTAAAACTAAAATATTCTTAAAGTACCTGCTAGTACTGTCTTATGTGACACCAATGTAATGATCTACTATTTCTTCTTTCCCTGTAGGTAACAGATATGATGCTTCAGGACAAACCCTACCCAGACTGGGGAAAATCTGCCAGAGCTTTCTGGAAGAAAGGAAACATTAGGATCATTTTATTCTGGTAGGAAAATAGTAAAATCAAATTACTGTAAACAAGCCTTTTATAGAACGTTGAAAAACATATCTTCTAATTGTCTGTGGAAGAAAGATATGTGGTTGAAAACAAAAAGGTAAACCTGGTCTAACAAAAAGTTAAACATTGAAAAAACTGTACATGAGTGAGCAATTCCTAATCAAAATAGTTGGTGTACAAATATAATTTAAAAATTGATTTATACAGTTTCTTTTATTATATTTTGAACCTTTATAACTGAGTTGCAAAATTTTTGCTATATGTGATAATATTTGGGTGTCCCACTGTCATTCCTTGCAATTAAGTAGATATGTGAATTTTCATTGGTAGCCATGAAATTAATTATAGCAATTCCTTGAATTACCACATGAATAGGATTTAAAATGTCAAGTCAGTCTCAGATTATTAAGAAAAATGTTTAAAAATCAATGCAAAAAATTGTGAAGGCTAAGAGTTTATTTTACCTCAAATGTAGCCTCTTCCAGATAAGTTCAGGCCAAGTGTAACTATTGAAACAGAAAACAAATTATGACAGGAAAAATGGAAGATGGAAAATGTATGTTCTAAGAAGCAGTCTAAAGACCTTATAGCTGAAGATTTAAGAAATAGCAAAGATTTTTTTCAACAAATCAGAATCAGAAAAACTCATGAAAATATTATCAGACCTTCTGTTTTTTAAAGAAAAGGTTTCAAAAGAACTGTAACAGAGAAGTTGAAATATTTATTTGTATGCATTCTCCTACCAAAAATACAATGAAGTATCTTACACTTTTATAGTAAAAATGAGCTATTATATTAAATTGAGGCAATAAAGGAAATAATAAGAAAAATTTGAGAAGAAAACAGAATTAGATGGCTGATTAGCTACACACAAGGCTTGGAAGGAACTGAAGGGGCTGAGCTGATGCAAGTTTCATTAGCACTTAATTGCCTATTGAAAATTTGAATTTTGTTTTGTTTTTTCTGCCTTTTTTTTTTTTTTTTAAGCAAACTAGCATTATCCTACTGGCCTGTAAGTCTGAGTTCAGTTTTAGCTAAATAGATGGAATGTATCATATAATTATATATTATATATCATTATATATCAATATATCATCAATAATGGAATTATAAGCAAAACTCTAGATTAATTTCCGCTAAAGGAAGCCAGGGAAGCTTTGCTGAAAGAAAACCTTCTCTGATCTGTTAGAACTCCTTGCACATGGCATCAAAATAATGAATGAGAAAGAAATGCTTGATCTAATTTATTTGGGTTTTCCCAAGGATTTTGACAAAGTTCTTTACCGAATGCAATTAAGAAAACTAGTAAGCCTAAGTGTGTTAACACTTACAAATCATCTCAACAATGTGCAGTGAAAGTTATGAATAAAATAATGATTTTCCACTACATTGATAAGACCAGGGACTTCCATTATTTGATATTTGAAGTAGTATTCATTATTTGTATAAACCTTAAATATTAGTGACATGACAGAATTTAAATATTAAGTTAATAATTTGACGAATGCATGAAAGAGGGATCTTAGAACACTAGGTGAAAAAAATAACTTGATTGAACACTGGAGTTATGGATGGGGGTGGCGGGATTCAAACAGTCCTTATCATCCTTGCAGGATGTGCAGAGGAAGATTGTCTCTCAGCATGCAGGGTAAAGCTAAAAGGTAAAGCACATGTATTAAAAAAATTCTCAAACAGGTGCCAAATGGGCTACCAATGATTACAGTGTCATCTGAGTGAAAATCTCAGTCTAAAACACAATTGATTTTTTTCATCCTTGTCTGGAGAACAGCTTTGTCTGAAAGACTGGAAAGGAAATTAGTTTAGATTTAAGAAAAAACTTAATTATACAAAAAGACTAGAAAAATTGGAAAAAAAGGATTAAAAGCAAGGTGACGTGATAGATTTCAAATTTATATGCCAGATGGGAAGACCAATAAAACAGTATTAAAATTACTTAAATATTGTTGCAAGAGATTTTTTTACTTCTTCCAGTCTAAAATGGTACAAAGAAGTATTTTATTTCAAATAATATTCACACTAACAGATCCTACCGAAAGTTTAATATGGAGATATCGGAAAAAATATGGGTTTACATGCATGAGTCTAATACAAAAGGGTAAGCTTGATGGCGATTTCAAAACCTAAAGAGTGACATAAATGCTTTTAATTTTTAGCTGTAAGCAGTGAAATAAAATAGCCCTGGGTGACAGCCTACATTCTGTAGACATTATTTATATAGTTCAAATTAGACATCAGTAAAAGTAGATTTTTTTTTTCTCCACTAGGTAGGAAAAAGAAAGTATTGATAATGTTATGCATGGTAATGTGGAGTATTTGTATTTCATTTATTGTTGCTTAAGCAGCATGATGTGTACAGCCTCATTTCTGAAATGTCCTAAATGAAGTATTGTCAACAGTATGTCCTACACAGAGACTGGTAGGTCAAAATCCATTTATCCAGAACATTTTCTAGTGACATATCTCTTTAGCAGTGCTAGCATAATACTGTGCATTGTATTTTAATTATTTCTAGTATAGTTATGTGATACACAGTTCAAAGTCGTTGATGAAATGAAAAGTTTAGATACAAACTGGACTTCTTTTTTCTGCTAATGTCTTTTTTATTTTCAGATTTACTTTGCAAAATTAGAAAACTTTTGTAAATATACCAAAGATGAATGTATTACAAAGGGGATGAAGGCACCATCCACTTATTTATGACAGTTAGTTATGTGACTGTTTTGTTTCTCATTTGGACATGTTTTCAGCTCTCCAATGCAACTAAATTGCAAAGGTTTTGATTTATATTGCCATCTCCTCTTTTTAATCATTCTCTGTAAAGATTGTCAGCAACTGCTTGTTGGTTGCTGCTGAGGATTCTGGCTGACTTCTGAATGTCTTCACAACATAATTCTTCCACAAACAGCTCATCTAGCTAAGAAATGATCAGTTGCTATTTGCCTTTGTCTAGCCCATCACTAAGGAGTACTTTGAAATGCCTTCAACTTTTTTTAAGGTCAGAGGTTGTCTTTTTTTCATAAAAAAGATGTCCATTTTGGTAATTTTCAGCTCTGCTCATGGCTAATTCCACCCTTCAGAGGCACCTTTGTGTAATGCTGTTATATTGCAAAGTGATACGATGCAAATACAAACACGCTTTGTCACAGATTTAAGAAAATGTGTTGTCAAGAGGACTTCTAGAAAGCAATGAAGTATCTTGAACTCTTCTGGAATTACTAGGATATGCAGAGGTGTTTGTGGGTTACCAAAGACAGATACACACAAAGAGTTAAATATCTGCACCTGCAGTCAGTAGAGTCTCTACAGACCACTGTCTCCATTGCTCCATTAGTATTGCAAAATTATAAGCATGAATTGAAACAGGCTGATTTATATATTTGGATATGTTGATAACTTGGCTGATTTAGGAGAGTCAAATTATATATGACATGAGTGGACTGGCATTTGAAAGAAGCAAAAAGATAAAAAGTGTGTTAAATAAAGCCAAATAAAGATGTTGGACAAGACTGATGACAAGCCAGTAGCTGTAGCTAGTGGTAAGATAAATAAATAAGGCAATATAGAACAGTACTAAATTTTGATGTTGGATATTAGAGGCAGCAGAGGCAGAAGTAGAATTTGAGAAGACTGATTGTTTTGCAAATAATTTTTTTATTTTCCTGAAAACATTGTATAAGTCCAACCTACACTAAAGCTGTCTTCTACACATCTGCACAGGAGCAAGCTCTCTTCAGCAGTACAAACAGGTGATGTTAAAGGCAGCACACACCGGTGCCACAGTGTGTGCTCAGGTTGTGTAGTCATTGCCAGTGTTAACATACAGGGCTCTGCCACAGGCCTGGGGCTACCTCTGCCTAATTTGTGCCTGAAATCACTGTTTCCTCCTTACAGTGTCTTCTGCAGTGACCTGCCACACCCTGTGGAGAATCGAGCCTAGTAGTTGGAATAAAATCCCCAGGACATCTCTGGGCTGTGTGCACGATTTGTTTAATAGAGGGAAGACCTGAATACTGTATTTTGACAAACTGTTCCAATATTAATTGTCCTCAAAATTTTTCTAACAGAATATGGAGGGTTTATAATGAGCAAGGCATAAAGGATTCTTCATGTAGACTTTTAGCTATAGGAATAAACAGAGCACCAACAGAAAGAAAAAGTTTACTGGAAGGGAGGAAAAGAGCTGTGGAGGTCTGTGTAACAAAGTAACAGAAATTTGATATTCAAAGGTAGATTATCAAAACGGGGGGATTGTAGAGATTGGATTGTGCAGATGAATCTTGGTTGCAAACAGAGTGACAGAATAATATATACAAGCTGAGCGTTTGAATGTGCAAATTCCAGGCTGCAATCCATTTCTGTGGTGTCCCTGGATAGACATTAATTGTTTGTGTACACAAAGATGAGTCTTTATTGGTGCAATAACATGCATTTGACATGGGACTCTTGTTTGAAATAATGCAAAACAGATAGGAACATGGAAAAGAAATAAAGTAATATGGATAATTGTAAATTTGTGATTCTCTATGTTTGCTGTGTTTGACTTTGCAAACTAAATGTTCTTCTGTTAGTAGGGGTTTCCATAAGCTCTAGCTAGCTTTTTTTAATAAAAAAAACAAACTACACATGCTCAGAAAGGTGTGTTAGGAATCACAGTACTTTCATTTACCAAATCAACCCAGTAAAATAGGTTTAAAAGGTTTTATTCAAAATAATTGTGCAGAATTGCTAGAGTTATAATTAATGTGCATATTTTTATAGTGGATTGTGTCAAACGTAGCTAAGGGTAGTATTCTTAATTGGACAATATTTTGTACTCTAGAAGTAGAGAAAGCTTTCTCATGAGATAGATAGCCACATCTCCCACAAAGAAGTAAAACAGTTTCTGTGAGAGATTTTCTATCATGAACCTATTTGATCATTTGGTTTGATAAGTTATATTTCCATATGCTATGTTTGCATAGTCAAGATGATAAATTTATACTAGTCAATTATGTTCTTTCCACATATATCAATGTAATTCATAAATTTGTTTCAAAAGACAGCTTCTTAAAACATTCTTTTCATTATAGGCTGCACTGAGAAAAACTAATTGCACATTATATTTGTCAACTTAAGTTGTGTACTAATTGAAACAAACCAAACCTTTCATTAAATTTGAATAAAAGTTTTTGTGATGCACTCCCACAAATGCATGAAATAACAAAATAATTGTATCTATAATATATGTGCATTTAGATACACATACAGTATTTTCTTCCTGTTTTGGAAGTTTTAAAATTTATCTATTAATTCTTTCATATTGAAGTAATTTATCTTGGGATAAGGTACTGACTACTGAACAGAAACCTTGAATCGTCTAAAAGGTAAGGCAAATTTCCTGGTAAATAGCATAAATACTATAAAAGAACATACACATATTTTCCAATATTATTGCTTACAGGAAATCTTATACTATGACCCAAGTGATAACTTCAATTTGGATAAGCAAGACAATAAATAAGTTTCTTGCTATTTCCTTTTTTTCTTAATACAAATTATTCATTAAGGTCCTCCATAGATGATTTATATTGCCTAATCTGACTACTAATCTGGTATAGCATTGTTAAATATATTGTCAGTATAAAGCTGTCCATGAATATTAATTGTTACATTTAGTCTGGTAGTGAAGAAGTATGATTCTAATTTTTCAAGACATGACTAAAATATTTTTGAGTGCATTTATTTAATTTTTGGGTA
The DNA here is from genome assembly GCA_013398175.1 of Climacteris rufus. Classification (NCBI taxonomy): domain Eukaryota; kingdom Metazoa; phylum Chordata; class Aves; order Passeriformes; family Climacteridae; genus Climacteris; species Climacteris rufus. Next base: position 669,412 of record VZRZ01004779.1, on the reverse strand, counting down.
TTATTGGTATGCTATGTTGTGAAATGACAATTTGTTAACATGAAAAACTGTTGAAAATAATGCATCATAATACAGACCACTGAACTACCTTTCATATAAACAATAGTTGTTTAAGGTTTCTGCCTAGTTTTAGTTTTCATTATTTATTATTTTGAATATTTCAAAATATTGTATAAATATGAAAATACTGTATTATCAAAAATGCTTGCACAAAAGTTTTTGTTCAAATCTATGTTTTGTCCTGTACAAATGCTCTGGTTCATGTCCTGAGGAAGACTTCCATTTAAATAGCAAAGTGCTTTTACAGTGTCTAGTATGGAAAAGTAAAAGTGGTCAAAACTCACCAGAATGGTTGAAGCTTGGCAACCACATGAGTCAGATACATTTTTGGACCTTGTTCTCAGATGCCCCCACTCCTCAGTGCATGAAAACTATTGTGCAGCAATTCAGAGTTCTCCCACCAATCTGCTCTCCCCAGCGAGTACTGCTTTCAGCTGTAATTGTTACTCAGTCCCTAGCAGAACATGTCTGTCCTTTTCCTTCTTCTCTTCCTCCCTTCCTCCAGCACAACAATAGCCCAAAACGCTGCCAATGTTTGCAAAAGTAAAAGGGAAAGGGCAAGGATGACCTGGGGCCCAAGATCGTCATGGGGAGGTTGGCTTCCAAAATAGCATTTTCTTCTCTAACATTGTGGTCTCTCTCAACCTTTACCTGGCTTTTCTAGGGGCATGTTAGGGACTGCAGTCACTTCACAGGTCTCCCATGAGGCCACATGGAGAAAGTTATTCATGGACTACTAATGCACTGCATGAGAGGGAGATGCTTTGCATGACATTACTTATATATGAGCAGAGAAAAGGTATGCATATGGAAGGGCATGCAGGTGGAAGTCTCCCATCTGTCTCAAATATCAAGGAAAAAATTTGTAGCTTGCCTGTGACAGTCTCTATTTAGAAAGGCTAGATCATCACCCTAGTCATGATAGGAAGAATAGTGAGACAAATCACCCCCACCTAATTTTTCTTCTCAGAAGGCAAAACATTTGAGGGAGACACAATTAAGTTTAGAGAGCTCTGAGCTTCAAAAAAAATCCCCAAACCAAAGCAACAAACTATAATTGTGAGATCACTTTAGCTTGAAGATTGAGTTCATTATTTGTTTTGTTCAAGTTACATAAAGTGTTCTCATCCCATTTTTTTCTGATGGAGACTCCTACAGATCAAACAAAAACAGATGTTGTTTCTTGCTTGTATTTGCATGAATAAGAGAAGGTTAGGCAGAGGAGGAGAGTGAGTATAGCGTGGCAACTTTCCTGTCACATGAAGTAGAACACATACGTGCTTATCTACGTCCACACATGCAACCACACACTTAAGATGGCAACAGAGGGGAGCAAGGGAGCTCCTAACACCCCATCCACTAATACCATTCCCCTGGTAAGTTCTAGTGTGGAAACATTTAATGTCCTAGTGTTTTAAAAAATTATTCACAGAACAGTCTGGCTGAAAGATAATTATACTGAAGAGAGAAAAGCAGCATCCATTAGCTATAATGGGGTTTTGGACTGGGCGCATAGACATAAGTTTCACCTTTAATTTGGCTTTAAATTCCTTGAACTGCTGTAATACATATGTATTTTATACCATATCTTTTCAGTTCCTCAGCCTGTTTAAGCTTTTTGAGTTATATTTGGTAGATACTTGCAATTCAGCAGTTGTTAGAAAAAAGCCTGTTAGAAAAAAGGCTGGTTTTATTCCTACATAATTGCTAGATTTCTAAGTATAGCCTTTGTAATTGGCTGGATATGGCAATCCATCCTCACCTCTTTTTAAAAGTACATTTCATTCTGTCTCTGTTACTGAGACAGAGGTATATCATGAACAATTACTAAAAATATTTCATCCAATATATAGCTTCAATAAAACTCTTAGAGTGCGGTATTTTCAATGTTTCAGTTATAACAGTACTCCCAAATGACATGTACTTTCACAAAACCACATTCTATGCCAAAAACTGAAAACCTGTAATTCTTAGATGAAAATTTTCCATAGGAAATTTCAAAAGATCTTTTCTCTGAATGGGCAGCTGCAATTCTCAGTTCAACCACAGCTGGAGCAAATCCTTTTTTAGCACCTTCTCTCCTCTTTCTGCAGAGTTCTTGCTGAGCAGGAGACATCTCTTCGCCCACTCAGGCACTGGAAGATTTTCCAGTAGAGCAGAATCAGTGATGTGGTTGTTGTTCTATCATTGCCCTCTTTCTGCTTGAGTGCTTTGCCTTCCTTCCTTTGTTATTAGAATTTTTTTTTCTATATTTAGCATTTACAGCTAGCCTAGACCTCATTCTAGGTCCACTCCAAATTCTGGATGAATGTAGATGTCAGGTAATATGCATTATGTGATCATATAGTCAGAAAAAAAGTGCTGAAAGATCAATAAATATGTAATACAAAAATATATGTATGTAGTCAGGTAATTGAGACATCCACCCCAAGACAAAACTTCCAAATATTGCAATTACATCACCATACATATTGTGGGCTATTATTCATACAGCAGAAGGATGCATTTCAGACTATCAAAGTAGAAATTCAGTCTTGCATCCTTGATTCATTGTGCACAGGTCTGGAAAAATCAGCCCAAAATGTGGCCAGTTCAACTCAAAGTCATTTCTCTAGGAAAGCTGTAAAGAATCCATCACACACAGACGTGGTGCGTAGAGGAGTTGCAGCATCAGCCAGTGGTTTTGTGCAAGATGTGAACTTTGAAAGCCCAAAGAGTTCAATGGAGATCAGAAAGTGAATGCTTCGGTTGCTTGTGCTCAGAGACAGGGTTCATAGACTTTGTCATGGCTGGATTCCAGAAATCAATTGAGTTTTGTAAAATAAATGTGATGATTAGATTAATGAAATTATTTTCCTTCCTGGAATGCTGGAGTACTTTTTTAAAAATGGTGTTTCTCCCTAATGGCATGTTTAAATTTGTGCCTTAGAATTTGCTGATGTACTTAGCTGAACTTCGGACTCATCTTTCTCACAGAGTTGTAGAATGGTATAGGTTGGAAGGGAATTTAAAAATCATCTTTTCTCTGGACTCTCTCCCACAGGTCCACATCCTTCTTTTGGGGTCCCCAGAGTTGGATGCAGCACATCAGGTGGGGTCTAACAAGAGCAGAGTAGCAGGGCAGACAGAATCCCCTTCCCTCGCCCCACTGGCCACGTGGCTTTTGATGCAGCCCAGGAGACATTTGGCTTTCTGAGCTGCAAGTGCCCATTGCCAGGTCATGTTGAGCTTCTTGTCTACCAACACCTGCTAGTCTTTCTCCGCAGGGCTCCTCTGCTGAGGGGAGAAATTAATTCAATCCATTCTTTGCCCAGCCTGTACTTGTCCTTGGGATTATGCTGTCCCAGATGCAGGACTTTGTGCTTTGCTTTGTGGAACTTCATGAGGTTTGCACAGGCCCACTTCTCAGTCCTGTGAAGGTCCCTTCCCTCCAACCTGTTGACTCTACCACACAGTTTGGTGTTAGCAACCTTGCTGAGGTGCATTCAATGCCACCGTCCATGTCACCGACAAGATGTGACACAGTGCCGGTCCCAGCACTGACCAAGGAGCATCACTTGTCACAAGCCAATGAAGGCAACTCTTTGAGTGCCATCCAGCCAATTCCTCATCCATCCAGTGGTCCATCCATCAAATCCATGTCTCTCCAGTTTGGAAGCAAGGATGTAGTGCAGTGCAATGTTCAATGCCTTGCACAACTCCGGGTAGATGATGTTGGTTGCTCTTTCCTTATCCACCAGTGCTATAACCCCATCACAGAAACCACTGAAATTGTCAGTCACCAATCTTCCCTTAATGCAGACAAAGGAGTGTTCCAGTATTTTCTGTAAATACTGAGTATTTACACACGATCATGTCGAATGTTGTTTGGCTTTCAGATCTATCAGTTTCTTCAGAAGAAGCACCTCTGAAACTGATTTGTGCCCAGTGAAGGTCAACTTGAAAGCTTTGTTTTTAAGACCTAAGGGTTTCATGCACAACTGTTACTAACTACACTAACACCATACAGTGACACTAACATAGTGTAACAGTTCCACCAACATTAATGGGATTGTTTAACTGGGAACTGAGATCTGGGAACTGTCTCTCTGGGGACACTTTGGATGAGATTATTAGTCTTCTGTAGGTTTCAGGTGGATATGGCAGTTATCATCCCTTTAATGTCTGATTTAAAAAGTTTTATTCCTCTTGATTTCCTGATAGTTCTTGATGGTGTGACTTCTGCTGTGTTTTGGGCATCAATTTTTCAAATAGAATTTACTGAAAGTCTCCACCATATCCACCTGCTTTCTGACGGAAACAGGCAAACAAACAGCCACAGAGTAATAATGGTTCCAGTTAAATCACATCTTGAGATTCACAGTGCTGTACAGGACTAGAATCTGGCTGTACATTCTAACTTGTGATGCTTTAAAAGAAAGAAAAAATAGTTTGGTGTATCCAAATTCAGTTATTTAGGCCTAAGAGAAAAATTATACTACTCTGTCTTTTGCAAAGACTGGACTTAGAGTTGGAGAAGGAGGTTATTATTTAAGTGCTGCCAGGCTTCATCTTCTATCCCATTCTGTCCCCTTCAGATTCTTATACCCCATGACCACTATCAGAACGAAACCCTTTCAATACAAAAACTTAATTAAAATGTTATTTTTTTAGGATGTGCTTAAAACAGTTATACATAGAAATATGCATAAGATTATTTAGTCCTTGTATAAAAGCTCAGTTTAGATGTAAGGAGCTTTTCTTTAGTTTCTTACTTGCTTTTCTACTTTGAGAAAAACAGTAGGGCTGTAAAATTAAATGCATCTGCTGACAGCTATTTTAATCAAGACATCAAGACATTTAATCAAGACATTTTAATCAAGACATTTATAATATCTTTTTTAGGCTGGATACCATAATGAGAATATTGTGGTTATATTTTTATTTCAGATAATTGCATGTTGTCTGTCTGTAATTGTGACTGTAGAAAAAGCAAGGCCTAAAACAAAGGGTAGATTAGATTTTCAATGAAACCACAACAAAAGGCTGTTAACAAAAGGTGCCCTGAAGGGCTCTTGGTTTCATAACGTATGTTTTGATACTTTAGCATCTTTGCTAGATTTTTCTTCTTTTAACAACACAAAAAAAATCATAGTAGCAGTTAAGTCCTTACAAAACCAGATGCCAGTTAAATTTCAGACCATGTATATTTGAACGTTTCTTTGTCTAGCAGGAAGTTATCCCAATGAACATAATGAATTTGTGATACCGACTAATCAAAGACCTGTGTAAATAATGATACTTTTAATACAGTACTAGACATTTTCCATCTTTTCAGATTCTTTATGTACTGAAATGATTGATCTATTCCTTCAGTCAAAACCTCCTTGACTCCATTTTAGTGCAGTTTGATTTGTATTACTGATTGTGTTGGTGCATTGGTGAACACAGTGCTGCTTCTTGTGCAGACAAAGACTAAATCTTTCTGGATTTCAGTGGAAAGGGCATCAGCCTTTGTCTGTGATGGCTGAGGGGGTAAAGCAAAGCCAGTGATAACAACTGGAAAAAAAAAACTTAGCCTGGAGAAACGCTGACATTTTTCAAAAGTTTGTTTACTGCTTTTTTGCTCTTAGCATATTCTGTTTGCTGCTTCCCCGTTTCTTTTTTGCACATCCTACCAAATTCTGCGAGTTCTGCCATAGAAAAATTTGAATTTAATTTTTTCATTCATTAAAGAACATCATACAACTGAGAAGGTAAAGGGCAAGGGCCAAGAAATTGTCAAATTATTATATATGTGAAGGAGGTTTTAATTTCAGTTTCATTACTTGCTATGGCAGTTTTAATTTGTTCAAAGTTTTGCTTAAAATAATAATAATAAAAAAGGAAGCTATTTCTTATTTTAAAGATACTAGATACAGTTTTGTCCCAGTTCTGAACAAATCGCATTAAGATTGTGTATCTTTCTTAGCTCCAGTGAAAGCTCCTAAGGTCTTCAGCTTTTTCATAAATGGTACTTTTCATTTAGATGGGTTGGTTTGACTTTTTATTTGAATATATACATAATTGTTGGAACTTGGCTGGAAATTCACTGGAGCACCTCTCCTGTGAAGACACGCTGAGAGAGCTGGAGTTGTTCAGCCTGAAAATGAGAAAGTTCCAGGGAAACATTATAGCAGCCTTCCAGTGACTAAAGGGGCTGACAAAAAAGATGGAGAGGGACTTTTTACAAAGATGTGTCATGATAGGACAAGGGAGAATGGCTTTAAACAGAAAGAGGATAGGTTTAGAACTACATTTATGGAAGAAATGATTTCTTGTGAGGGTGGTTGTTGGAACCCTGAATTCTGAGAATTTCACTCTTTCTGCTTTAACAAGTTTTGATCCCCAGAAATATACCTCATTTGATCTTAAACCCTGGAAAAGACTTCCCCTGTAGTGTGATAACTTTGAAATTAATGCTGTATAGTTAAGGTTATGTCACTAGGTGAATTAGGTAGAAGTGTAGACATTTTGGTTTATGAAATATTGTAATACTAGTGTCCAAAATGGAGGGTTTAGGTGTTGTTTTATAACTTCCTTTTTTACCTTTGCTACTTTCCCTTTCTTCTCCAAAACTTGTGTTTTCTGTCATTGGTTCTAAAGTTCTGCAATGCGGGATAAGAAAAACTGATTATTGGGTTTTTATTGAAAATATCCTACGCAACATCTCCCTAATAGGACAATCTGAGGTATAAATAATCTGGATGAGACATGCTTGAGGCCATTTGCACCTTGTTATTAACGACAAAGCACTTTTCTGTGCCGCCAAGTTATAGATAACACTTAATAAACATTTTGAGACCGAAGAAACTCTGAAGTATTTTTACTGTGTCTTAAGTGTGTCACTGTTAAAAGAACTCACAAAGAGAAAGATTTGCAATGGCAGGGGCCGAAAGCTTCAGCCAGAATTGCGGCAGGTGGTGAGGCACTGGAAGAGGTTGTCCAGAGCAGTTGTGGGTGTCACATCCCTGGAAGGGTTCAAGGCCAGGTTAGACAGTGGTCTGAGCATCCTGGTGTAGTGAAAGGTGTTGGCAGGGGGTTGGAAAGGGGTGATCTTTAAATTCCCTTCCAACCCAAACCATTCTGATTCACTGATCTCTACTATAAATTGAAACGATTAATAAATTTATAACTTTTAGTAAATTATTTTTCTGTAAACAACCACCCATGACCATGGTTTGAAAACAAACTGCTATTAAGAATGCTCTCACTTGGGCCCTTCCTTGTGCCAGCACTGCACAGCCCAGAAGTGAACTCTCTTTTCCAGGGAGATTAGTCTCTGGAATTCAAATTTCAAAAAGAAACATGGCACAGAGACATGCTAAATTCCTCATCTATAAACGTATATTTGCTGCTCACAAAAGTGCTGTGCCAGTAAAAGAATGGACCTCAACACATGCTCAGCTTCCAATTATTTGCAAGTTTTGACCTGACCTCATCTACTGAAATATTCAAGGCCAATTGGCATTGCACAGGAGGCATAGGCCTTGGGAAGGAAATAGAGTGAGGCATGTTTTCAGTGACAGTAAACAAGCTGGAAATATCTTATTTGACTTTTAAATGATATACTGAGTTGAAAGAGCTGGAATTTAAGTGGGAAACAATCAGTTTTAAATTGAATAAATTTCATGTAGAGGGTCTGGAGGAAGACAGCACATGTACTGGCAATGTAATTTTAATGCTTTAGTTCTCTGGACGAATCTTCTTTCGAAGACACGTCCAGATTTCTTGTCTAAGTTTCTCTCCAGCATTCTGTCACATGAAGTCTAACATACTCATCTTTCTAAACTTTATAAATAAAGTATAAATTGAATATAAGTGTTTCCCAGGGATTCTTTCAATGTCTGATCTGGGCTTGACCAGGCTCCATGAGCAGATCTCTATTATTATAAGGCATGTTTTCTTTCCAAATGTGGTACAATCGATTTTAGTGTCTTAAATACTAATGATTTAAGACTGTCTGTAGCTTTCAGGTTGATCATAGAAGAATTTATATTGGAAAAGACCTTTAAGGTTGTCAAGTCCAACTGTTAACCCAGCACAGCCATGTTCACCACTAAGCCCTGTCCCTAAGTGCCACATCTACAAATCTTTTAAATACCTCCAAGCAGATAAATACCTTTTAAATACCTTCCCTAGGCAGATGGTTCCAACCCTTTCAGTGAAGAAATTTATCCTAATAGGCAAGTTAACCTCCCCTGGCACAACTTGAGGTTGTTTCCTCTTCTGTCACTTGTTACTTGTTAAAAGAGACAGACCCCCACCTAGCTACAACCTGCTGTCAGGCAGTTGTAGAAAGTGATAAGGTGTCCCCTGACCCTCCTTTTCTCTAGGCTAAGCAACCCCAGATCCCTCAGCCATTCCATATACTTGTGATACGTACTTGTGCTCCATCCTTCATAGGCTTTGTTGCCCTTTTTTGGACATGCTCACGCACTTCAAGGTTAATCCAAAATCAAGGCAGTGCTTATGGAGATATTTAGGATTGTTTCATCAGGATGGCTTACTCAAAATTTTAGCTGATGTACTGTAGTTATACTTATCTTTAATAATTTGAACAGGAGAAGTTTTAGTTCATAGAATAATTTACAGTTTACATCATTATCTTAGTTTTAATTAAGATGTTTTAAAAACATTCAGCTTTTCCTCTTGTGTGCATTTGAACTGATAAAATTATCTGAACTTCTAAAGTTTTATTTTTATGGAAAGTAAAAAAATTATACTTTCTCCCAAAGCAAATTAATTTACAAGATGCAAGCACAGACAAAAGCATCTGGTATGTGAAGATTATATTTCAAAGAATGATTGTGTTATGTTTTGGAAAGGTGGAACTTAGAATTAAGCTTCTGTTTAAAGTGTTGTTTAGCAAGGTTTTTCAACTCATTGTATGATTTCCAGCTCTTCCTACCTGAAACATTTCTGTGAAGCCACATACTGATGTCTTCAGTTAGGAGTACCACTTCCTTCTTGTGCCACAAGATCTCTTAGTGACTACAATATATTTTGGCTGGTTTCAAAAAGCATACACTCTCTTTTAATCTATACACAACCTCAATTAGTGTTCAGGTCAGTAAGTGGGAAGACATTTATAGAATCAATCATTTTGGGTTAAGGAGTACAAGTACTGCTAGTGTACTAATGGAATGGAAATAATGCCTGGAACATCTCCAGAACAGTCACAGTCTCAATGGAGCAATTAAATATGTATGAAGAATGTTTTCAGTGAAGTTCAAACACATCAGCCTGAGGCTTATTTTTTGGTTTAATTTATTCTCTGCCTTTCTGTGTACTGCTGCTTGATGATTCAAAAACACTTCTGCACACTGGCTCCTGCATCATCTATGTATTCACTGACTGGCAGATACAGTGGCAGTTGCTATTTTTAATCACTATCTCAGGAGCAAGGAGTAGACTCTGTAGTAGAGAAGTGCAGGGTTAGTATTCAGGTTAACCGTTTTTATTCATTAATGAATTTGACATAATTCACAGCATGAAAAATAGTCTTCAGAATTAATTCAGATGGTATTTGAATATTTAGCAAAACTTCTTAGTCTGAATCTGTTGGTGTTATTCGAGTATTTCATTATATGCCCTGTATTACATATCTTCATATCACTGCTTTTATCCTTCATGAAAGAGATACTTGTCTTGTAGTTAGAGGCTGCTTTTTTTTTTAATATAATTGTGAATGCCAGCACTCCTTAAAAAGTCAGTGGCTGTATTTCCTTATAATTGTTGTTCTTTGCAAAATCTCTAAAAGGTCCTGTGCTATTTCCAGCTTTCTCTGCTGTTTTCGGCAATAAATAAAACCAAACTGTCTGGGGCTTTGTAAAACGTGTTTGTTTCCTTTGATGGGTCTAAGTTCTGTGATTTGTGACTGATCAGAGGGCACCAGTATATTAGCTGGTTCATCTGTTATCAATTTATGTGCTATGAGTAAGTGGGATTGTCATATAACCAGGCTTAGAGCTATTGGCAGAGCAACTGAGCAAAAACAGCCTTTTAAAAGGATTAGTGGTAATGTAATTATTTGTAGAAGATATATGGATATCTCCTGTATGAAAACACCAGAATCTTAATATGTTCCTTAAGCAATAACATTAGTGGAATGAGAGCTTGTGTTCCACTAATGGCATACTCTGCTGGTGGATAATGGCACAGTGAAGCAAAGGCATTTGTGTGAAGTAAACACTGAACTAAAACCAGAAATGTGCTTTTGTTTCTTTATATAATTTCAAGGCTGTTATTGAAACAACATTTACATTCTAGTGACACTAGGGTTATTTTATTAAACACATTGGGGTTTTGAGGTCTCAAAGCTCCCAGTAGATTTTTTTTAGGTCTGGAGGAAAATCTTTTTATATCGATAGCAGATCTGTAACTGCTAATAATATCAATAATTTTAATGAAAGAAATATGCTGTTAATATGACCCCTATTACCAGCAATGTCAGCAATATGTTATATCATATAATTTTATAAACAAGCAGAAGTAATTTAGGATCTTCAATTAAGACACAGAATAAGCAATCTTAGTGAAGCTGCAAAATTCAGAAAACCTTTGCGCTTGTGAACTGTTGTGTTCGATGACTTTTACCACCAAGGTGATTGACTTTTCTTACTGAAAAAGTACATTTGTGTAAGTATGTTGAAATAATCACTTGACCTTCATCTTTTGAAAATCAATGGTAAAAGCCCAGTAGTCATCAATGAAACTTTAGTCCTCTTTTAGACACTGACAGTTATTTTTTTTCACTGATGTGTAGGGGATGCTTTTCCTTAAAGTAGTTAATAAGCTCCATGGCATCCATAAAAATGGATTACTGAAGATACAATGGCAGGTGTCCTGTTTAATTTATTTAGTCTTAAACTCTTTTCTCACCTTTGATAGTACTTCCCTTTCACAACTTCTGTATTTCTTTCTTCACAGTGTTGGTTCATATCTTGTCATTATTCAATAAGCAAAGTTCTGATGCCTGGTGCATGTTTCTCTCTGTGTTTTTTGTTTCCACCTAATCATGTTCATTTTTACATTCATTTCTTGACTTTTGCTATTGGTTTGTTTTTTTCTTAGAGGCCTATTTTCTAATTTTGAGTATTAATAATATTCTAAAGATGTATATCCTTATGATTCTTGTATCAGAAACCTGATTAGGTTATTGTTTGTGATATGTGGGCAAATAATCTGGCTTTATCAGTGTCAGAAGGTGCATGCTTACTTTGTGTAGTGTAGCATTCTAAACTGTAATGTGTCTTGTGGCAGCAGGCTATGCCTGATAATAGAAGGAAATTAATAAAGAAACTTGACACTAATATCTAGATATATGTAGTCAGAAAGTGATGCATGGGAAAAGTGCTTTACCCTTCCAGGAAAATGTGTCATAGCCAAAATATTCACAACCTTAACCATCTTAACTTACCATCCTATAATATTATTTCAAGTATCTAAATATGTAAAAATTTCTCTTGAATTTCACCTACATTAGATTTGTGGAGCTTGCAGTACTCCTGATAATCAGACCATTTAAATATAATTTCCTGGATGTGGATTTAGGATCCTATCTTCAGACACAAAATAAAGTTGTATCATAAGGTCTTCCCATGGACCTTGTTAAAATTTTAGCTATCCATCCATCTTGTCAAGCCATCTTATTATGCTCATTTTTGTGTTTTCTGATCAGTGTGGAAATAGAGACAGGTAAAAAATTTTAGGAGAGAGGAATCACTACTTTGTAATACCATTATTCATTTTACCTCCTCAGTTTTATAATTTAGGATTTAAAATCATTCATTCTATATGGCTGTCTGCAGTGATGTGACTTGCTGTGATTGAGGTAATTCCCAGTACAAGGACAAAACCAGAGCTCCTTGATTTGAGAGAGGAAGGATTCAACTTTTGTGTCTTTCCCTGCATAAGCAGAAAGAGAAAAAAGATATTATCCCATTTGCAAATGCCATCTAAGGTCTGGGCTTTGGATTGTCTCAGGAACCTTTTGGCCTTGTGACACAGCTGTGCTCATTAGGACACTGGCTATTAGGGCTTGGTTTTATCATTCAGTTTGCAACGTGAACAAACTGAACGAGCATTAATAAAACTAATTTGGCAACAGGTGTGACTATGTTATAAAACAACCCAAAATTAAAGAAACATTTCAATTTGCTACCTAATACTGAGTTTTTCAGTAGAAAGGAATGAAAACTGAACGATCATTAGCAGGCCTTGGGCTGCAAAAAGAATGAGCTTAAAAAATCACTGCAAAGTGTAATAATGTAAGTAGAAAGCTCTTGGAGGTCTCTTTTTAAAAGAGCATGTAGGTCAGAGCTATTTGGAATGAAATTCATGGCAAGGTCCAAGGTGTCAACACAGCAGACAAACGTTGCCAGCATAATATGTTAAGCAGGAGCTGAGATTTTAATCAGTTTTCACAGGTGTTAAGGTACTGGTTTGTCCCAAACTTCTTTACTTGGTGAGCTGTTCTGTTTCCATCTTTCTGAAAGATGTTTGAGGACACTTTTCCACATGGTCAATCCAGCTAGAAAATAGTCTTTATTCTTCAGACTGAATTATGAAAACCTCTTTTTTGTTGTTTTGTTGTTGTTGTTGTTGTTGGTTTTAGTTTTTCCTTAAGAAAGAGGTGATCTATACACTCTCTTTGAATTATGCCTTATAACCAAAAACCTTCATATGCTGTTATTCCCATAGGAGTAAAGCAACAGAACCTTTGTTAGTGTCACTCTTTACAGAGCCACACATCCCATCTTTTAAACGAATTTGATGCAAATGTAATTCCAGAAATCTAAATAGAATTAAATATATGTTTTCCCAGCATTTAGATTTATGCAAATTCAGGGAAAGTATAATTTGATTGACAGAGAAATGGGTAACAGCATTAGTCACTGCAAGCATTGTTAAAATTTATTCTATGGTGCAGCATATTCTCAAGAACTCGAGGGTTATAGAATACTCTGAATGCATTTATGGGCATCTTGCTTAGTGGGCAGCTGGCTTCAGAGGAGCTACTGTGGCATTCTGCAATTGCTGTTTATAAGACAACTGGTGGTCACCCCAGTCCTATATAATCCATGTCTGAAGCCATTAAATGCAGAATGACATGCCTATATAAGCAATCCTATAGCATTTATGAACTTTTCAAATGAAAAAAAATCCCAACTGATCTAGTATAATATTTAGAAATATCTGAAGAGTTTTAAATGTGAAGTCTATTCCTACGCAAATAAAATATCAAAATACTCCCACTGTGTAGTGAAAACTTGCTTTAACTTGGTGAAGGTGGCCACTGCCTCAGATGAAATAGATTTCCTTTTTTTTTTAGTAGACATTGATGGGGTTATCAACTCAGAAATCTCTGTGATTGCCAGTAATGGTTGGAAAGGCCCAGGCATGATTGTAAGTCACATTCATCTTTCATGGCCTCTTAGCAAGAGATGACAGTTATTTTCAGGGCTCCCAGGATGGACATAAAGTCAAAAACCTCACTGAAGGACTGGTCAAATTAATTTAATGTCAACTCTGTACATTGACTGAATGACCTAGGAGAAAAATGAAGATAATACTAACAAAGTTAATCCAAATGACTAAACGAAGTTTTCTGAGAGATTATATCTAATCCCCAAAGCTCTCTTCCCTCTTACAACCTTTGTGAAATGGATGTAGTTATTTGCAATACAAACGTCCAAAATTTGTCTGATTCTAGTCTCTCTAGTAGTTGATCCAAGAAGTTGTGTATCCATCTAGTCCAAATTCTGGTTTGTTTCAAAGTCTCATCAACAATACAAAGTTCCCTGTTTGGAGAGAAAGTGAGACACTGCAAAATATAGCCCTTCCAAAAGTATTCCTTCAGCTTCTCACTGCAGGTGCTTCCTGGATACTGACTGAGCAATCATGTAAATGGTGGGGTGACGGCCTAAAATGTTTAATGTTTGCCAAAACACATGTTGAAGTAAGAAAGAAAAGGATCATATAGCTGTAAAACTAGAGGGGACTCAATCAGTGTGCAGTAAAGTGTTTAAGAGAATATTAAACATGAAATATGTGTTCAACAAAATTTGATCAGCACAATCTCTATTAAACTTGGGGTCGCTTTAGCACTACCTAAACTATTTTGAGCTTGGTACAATCTTGCAGCAAAAGCAAAATTTTATATAGTATTTGGGTCTCTGGAAATAAACTGAGTGGATAGTTAATCAGACCTAGGTACGGCCCTTTGTCCTGACAGCTCATCTATTCCTTGGGCAAGATAAAAGGCCTGTCCCCAGCTTGAGTCTGGTGGAAGAGCTACCTTGTTGGATAGGTGTAAGAGGTGTGATGTTGGTCACCTACTCTTTAAGTCTTTGTGCAAGATGGTTATAACCCTAAAGGAGATCCACAAGAGAAAACTGTGGGAAAAGAAACAAATACCACTGATTATACCCCAGAAAAAATTAAAAACTGATGCCTTTTAGTACTCCTTGTCAATCCCTACTGCCTGAACTGTGCAGTGTCATTCAGCAGTCCAGTACTACACCCCTACCTTAAATCCTGCAAAGGTGTCCTTAGTCTTTTGCATTAATCCCAGAACAACAAAACATGATCAGATTGTTCATATTACAAGCTGCAAACAACATGGAAATCCATTCAGAACTAGGTCAGGTCAAGAGGACAGCTGAAGAGGAAGAAACAGGCCTAAGACCAAATAGGGAAGAGACAGAAACTGACAGAAAACTGTAAGAGTAGTAACTTCCAGAAATGAATGTCAGCTGAAAGCAAATGCTTTTTTTTCAACATACAATTATATGTGACTCGATAAATTCTGAGCATCTTAGCATGAAGTCTTACTTGTTAGGATGTTGGAAGTTGAAGAGACCAAGGCCGGAAGAGAAAGGATGACATTATTTCTGAAGGAAAGGGATCTTTCCTTATACATTATTGGAAATCCTGCAATAAAACTTTCGATTGCTGTTTTTTAAGAAAACCAAAACATTCAAATAAACATCATTACTGATTAAACTTTCATTGATGAATGTCTCATCTTTGGGAAGGACTTTCTGATTAGAACTAGTGAGACCGCAGTCTCCTCAGAGTAGCCAGTAGCATGATGATCCCATCCACATAGATGAATGTTAATTGAGCCCCTGCACTTCTCTTTCAGGGGAGGAGGTGTGGGAGAAGCCTCAGCATGGATTTAATGCATCTTTGCTGAGTTCCCTGAATATTGCTAGTTCTTCCAGGATTTACCTGGTTTCTCTTTACTGTAATAATTTGGAAAAGAGTACAGATTAATTTCAGGATAGAACACAGGAATTTTCTGAAACACTGAAAAGTTTCTGTTTGAAGGGAATAACCATTTCCTGGCAAACTCAAAGTTTAACCGAATATTATCTGGGCATCTTAGTGAATTTAGCCATAACAATTCCCAAATTCTCTTGTGCACCTTCTTCTTGAAAATTCCTAGTGTTTATTTTCCATTGAAAATGTGACAATATTCATATTGTCACAGAGATGAGCATATAATTATCAGAGTAGCACTGTCAGGATGTATTCTGGTGAGTCTCTATTAATTTCTTTTTGCTCGATCTTGTTTCTAGCCCTGTTCTGTTGTTAGAAAGGTTAACTTTCCAGGAGGTCAAAATCACAGTCATTTGGATGTGATTTTTGTTAGTTTTTTAAGAAGAAATGTGTCAGCCTTATACTGGAACTGGCTCATCTTGTGAAAAATAATGCATATTACTTCTATTTTCTAGAAAACTGTTCAGTTGTTATCAATTCTCTTGTCATCCTGTCATTCCCTTTCTTTGAAGAGGTTTGCTCCATCTTCTTGGTCACCTCCCCAGAGGCACTTGCTGGGGGGCAGCTGTTAGGTTCTGCCATGCCTCAGACTCTCTTCACACAAGTGCTTCAGCCCCCAACCAGTAAAGCTTTAAAATACTCCACTTAAAAAAACTCCACTTTAGTTTCTTGGTGCTTTTCACATATGGATGGCCAAAAACTGCATGTGATATTCTGCATATGGTCTAACAAGTGTGGAGTAGAGTGAAGTAATGTCCCTTATCTACTGGTTGTGCCTCTGTTATTACAACCCTGGACATTATTGGGACTTCTTTGTTGCCAGCAGACATGCCCAGCACACACACAGCTTGCTGTCTAGTAATACCCTTTTCTTACTAAGGTAAAATTGATATTATTTGAAAGATTTTTGACATAAAAATACATTGCTCAGGAACGAAGATTAAAACTTTTTTTAAAAATTGTTTTGGAAATATATTTCATCAAAATATAATCAAGTTGTTAGATGAAAGACCCTGTATTTATTTAAAATGCTTTGAAAAAAGATTGAAGAGCAGTTCAAAACAATTGCAATTATATTTTACTTTGATAGCATTTTCACAGATATAACTGTAAAACGCACAACATCTTGATGAATGAGAAAGTATATCATATGGATACCATGGTGTGTGAAGCCTAAAATAATGAGAAATTTCTTCTTCCATAAAAGTACCTTATAGATAAATTGTACAGCTAATCTAATCCAGAACGTAGAAAGCTATTAAACTGTTATGTTTAATTTATTCTAAATTTGAACTGTATTTTTAAATTTTAGTTGTGGATATAATATGTTGTCTGAGAAGCCCTGAGAATGTAAATATATACTGTACAGCTCTCTCACCCACTTATCAAAAACATTTTCTAAGAGTAGCAACGTGACAGTATCTGGCCAAGGACAACATGTTCCATATGTTCTGTATAGATAAAATAAGACCATCCTTAATGCTTTGTAACTCATAGACTCATAGAAATATTTATGTTGGAAAAGACCTTCAAGATCATCAAAGTGGTATTGATGCAGGGTGTAGGCTGACCTAAACCCAGTGGCACCTCCATGATGGATGAACCATTGTCCTCGTCACTGCCGGGTTGCACTTGCAGAGGCTCACCCCTGTCACAGCTGGGGAGGTGGGGAAGTCACAGAGGAGACAGGCCTGCTGTGCCAGGCAGGAATTGTGGCCACTGCCCCTAGCCCTTAAGTCACTGTGCTCAGGTGGAGGGAGGGCAAGGAATCCTCCAAATCATGCATCCTATCTGACTGTTGGGCCTTTTTCAGGGAAGGCTGGGTGCAATTCCAGCAGTCTCTTTCTCTTTCTGTCTCTCCCTCTCTCTCTCTCTGATACCCGTCATCCCGTGCACCTCCTCCTGCTGCCCTGTGGAGCTGGGGTGGGGGCCAGGCACAGCTGCAGCCTGGCACCGCGGAGGCAGCATGTTCCCACCGGAGCTCTGTCCGGGCAGCCGTGTTGGGCATGCTGGCTGCAGAGCCCACAGGGGCCATGCCTTCCTGCCAGGTGGATGCTACACCAAGGTCAAGCTGCAGGGCTTCAGTGCCCTCCCTGCACATCCTTCTGTGGGAAGCATTGCCTGAACTGATGCTCCACACCCCTTGTACCCACCCTGCTGGCATCACTCCAGGTCACTGGTGCTCCTACAGGCTTCTCTTATATGTGGAGGGGCCTGGATGCTGGTGTTCCTGGCCCTGCCCTAGTCTCATCAACAGCTGTAATGATACCTGGGGGCTCCTGGTGGCTCTCTTATCTCCCCCTGAGGTTCCCTCACTTTGGCAATTGTGCTGGCACTGGAGCTGCTAGACTTGGTGACTGAGTGTGAGTTTTATTATCACAAAGACAATGGGAAATTGTATAGGGTCTGTTCTTGGTTTTTTTTTCCAATAACTTGCAAGGATCATTTTAAAACTCTGTCACATCAAAATTCTGTGCAATGTCATTTCAGTTTTGTAAAAGGTGTTTCAAAAAGCAAGTAAACCCCAACTTTTCAGTGACACTTTTCATCTGACAGTTTCTAAATACAACTTTTCCATTATTTTATTCAAATATAAATGTTGTTTGTTCCTAAATAAAATGTATTTATTTTGCAATTCAAACAGACTTATCATTGTTTTCTTTAAATAAATTAAAACATCAAGAACTGACTTCAGTTTTGAGATTCAGCTCTGGGTTCAGGTGTCTGGTGTTTATGTCTTGATTATGGCTATCAACATGCTAACTCCTACTACAGCTGATGGAGTGACCAATGCAGATGATGGTCATTCAGCTCATCACAAGTAGAAACTTATATGTAGGCACCTGTTTAATTTTCCAGATTCTGGCATTTGAATAAAGGTGGGAATCAGGTACCTAAACATAGGCATTGACTACAATTAGAAATGCTTTAGAATATCGAAATAGTGCATAGGCCTAATGGACATGACACAGGACTCACAAAAGGCCTTCTGTTGCAGAGTTTGAAGACCAACCAAGGTACTGCACAGTGGCCCAAATCATAGTAAACTTAATTTGGTTTAGGCAACCAAACCTCATACTACATCTCTGTTGACTGTAATGAGAGATAAAGTATGTTAACTCATGTGTAGACTTCTGAAAAAAATAGTCTGTGGTTAAGTTTCTGGCTGATTCTGAATTCCTTTTAAAATGTTTTAATTACACTAAACTAACCCTAAATATGTAAAAATAATCTGTGATAAAAATAATAATGATCAGTTTTTCACTTGGTTCGAGACAAAATGTAGTGTACCTCACATGTGTTTTGGGAAAAAAAATTAATAATTTAAATGCAGAAAATAAATATGAGTCTAGAATGTTTTGAAGGAAACACTCAGAGTATTGTTTATGTAGTAAAATGTTGATCAGGTCTAAAGTTTCATTAATTATGAAATAAATTGTGAACATAAACAGTGCCATTAAATTCAGCAATTGAGAAGTAATTGAGTTATTTATTAATGAAAGAATTGGTTTATTAATTAATAGATTTTTACCACTTTTCTGACTTAAATGTTGTTCATTGTGTCTTCTGAAAAATCAAACAGTTAGTCTTAGACCAATCAACTAGAAACCCAAATAATGTAGATCGTAGGCTTAAAAATGTGGTGTTAAATCCACACTTACACTCTTGCTTGTTTCTAAAACTAGAATTTAATAATGTGTTTCTGTTGCAGTGCCTCTGGGGGTGGCTAACAGCCTGGTCCCACCCCACCGTGCCAGAGCCGCGGGGCTGGCCCCTCCTCTTCCCCCCACATGCCGAGGCAGCCGAGGGTAGCAAGCCCCGGGGGCTCCCCGGCCAGGGCAGCAGGGGCAATCCCCGCCCAGGGGGACAGCTCATTGGTTCCTGTGCCGGTGCAGACAGCCGACTGACTGGCCAGCGCCCCTGTCAATCATTGTAATCCTCTGCAGTGATTGGCTCTGTCCCGACTGCCCTTCCCTCGCTTCTGTGCTATAATAGACACCCCCGACAGCCATTTTGTGTCTTTTACTGCATCCTATGCTCCGGTAATAAAACCCTGCTGGCAATAAGCAGAAAAGAACCCTTCCTCATCTCTTTATTTCCCTACTTAAATTAAACTGCTGTCCGTGAACTGAGCCAAGATTCTGCAGGAGCTCTGATGTAGGCTCAACTCTGTTCAACAGAGACTGGGTGAAGCCAAGCTGCTTGCTGCTTTTCTAAGGACACGAGACCGCTGCTAAAGGCTCCAAGTTACTTTCGCTTTCTACCTGCGGCATGTTTCAACTCAGGAAAATCAAGGAGTTGTTGGGATATACTTCTAGCTTCTGCTCTAGAGGCTTAATTTTAGGCTCTTAGAATAGCATTTCAATGACCATCTAAATACATTTGAAATGGGATTTGCTTTCTAAATGTTAACATGTTTTTTCCATTTCAAAAGTTTTTTGCTGTCCTACATTGCAATGAATTTAAGACATTACTGAGTATTTCATGATAACTGAGAAAAGAAGGCCAATAATGATTTTTTTCCTCATAGCCAGTTTCTAGTAGTTGCTAAGGATGCTGGAAACATGAAAAGCCAAGCTCCCTGGTTTGTATGTATTGGCATATGATCCCATGTCTTCCCACTATGATGAACAGCTTTACCTCACTCTTACCAGGGACTGAGAATAACTAAGCACTAAGACCCTCAGCTGGGTGTAGGAAATCTGTGTCCAGAGAGTTGTACTAATGTTGACTTGTGTATACTAAATAGAGCAGCTCCAACCAGAGAGTCTGAACAAATAGTACCCTGTAGCGTGCAAAAACCTGCTTGTTATTACATCCAGCTGGTCTCTTTAACACTAATACTCAAATAGCTGGTCTGAATCACACAGAACAGGTGTTGGTCCTTGCACTGTTTGCTTCCACTTGTGTGGCCCTAGATGCTGCCCTAACTCCTGGCTCCTCAACCACAATGAGGTACAGGAATTTTGCCCAGTTTGGATACAGCTTTCCTCACATTACAGAAATCATCCATTTCACAGGTAAATTCTGTGTATTGATGAACTTCCCTTGTCTGAATAGAAACCATTTTCACTGAAAAATTGCCAGGCAGGTCTATCCTAAAGGCACATTTGATGCTCTGAAAATATTTTTTTAAATCTTGTTTCTCTTGTTTCTTGAGCAGCTGTCTCCCACTCCTCATTCTGTTGATAGAATCAGAGATGTATCCGTCTGAAAAGAAATCAGAAAAACAGCTTCTCTTTACCTTATAAAGAATTGTGTTTGTTTGCCCATTTTCTTTTTTTCAAATTGCTTTCTACTGAAGTTAAGCAATTAACTTCTAACTTTGGAAGTTGAACATGAAGTAGAGTTCCTTGGATATAATTCATGTGAGTCTTATACTACCTTGCATATGATATATGGTGATTGAAAATTTTTTTCTGAGTAAGACCATGAACCTTCATAAACTGTTTTTGCTTTTCTGTTTCACAGATAGGAAATGACATTTGAAACTTAAAGCTTATGGTGATGAGTTTAATTTAAATGAGCTGCTGTTTGAAATAGATAACACTTTCATTTTAGTAAATTAATGGTGTGGCAAAAGGAAACTCAAAGATGCTTCTACCTGTAATAAAAAAATGATGCTCTCTAGAATGCTAATATTTCACCATGTGATTACATTACCTAATCTTATTAATTTTATTACATGAAACATAGCAAAATGTTTTCTCTATGCATTAACATAAATGTAATTTCAGGCTTTATACAAATCTTTGTGCAAAAATCCCAAATAGCTCTGGAATCATATTGATGTACTTCAATAAAATCGCAACTGTTACAGTCAAAGGATAGAAGTAAAGCAAGTTTTGTGGGCAAGGTTGGATCCTTTCTTTGACAAACTGATATAGCTGGAAAAAATAAACTAGTGCTATTTACATTCACAAAATTGCTTTTCATTTTTCTAAGTTAGTGAATATATAAAAAAGCAGAATAAACATTTCCAATTTTGCCAAACACAGAGCATTCTTTATAGTCTGTGGTGTCCAATTTCTTCTGCTCACCAGGCAAAATGACGACAAGCATAGATTAGAAGACTTAGCTTGGGAATGTAAGGTTCTCAAAATGTGTAGTATTTGCTATTGGTAAGTATTTATGAGACAGACACATCATAGGGAGTGTTTCAGAGCAAACAGGTGTTTCAGAACAAACAAGTATTTCACAACTGGTAATTACTGGCAAATGCTGAATTACTTATCTATTACGTTCCACTGCAGGACAGAAGTCAGACATACACTATTGTGGTGACAAGGACTTTAAAAAGATAATGCAATTCAAAGTTTGAATTATAAAGCTTTTTCTTCTAATTGATATTTAACTTCAGAAAATTAAGTCTTACTGATGGTAATCTGCATTAATGTAATTTATCCCACTTATTCACGCCTGCAGAGCATGCCATGGGGAGTGTGGTGCTCTGCAATCTGATGTTAGTATTGTTCCACATACTTGTCTCCATCAGGAACAAGCATCTTATTTTAACAAAAGAGATCCAATGTAATTAGCTCTCCAAATATTCCTAGATATCTAAGATCTGTATGTATTACCAATTCATTTCAGTAGTACATTTCTGGAGTGGATCTGCCAGTTCTCTCTCCGCCTTCCCTTTGGTTAATGGTATGGATTGCTCTGGGGTGCACAAGTGGGACTTTTGAATACGTCTGAAATGGACACTGCTTTCTGGGATCTCACCTAGTGTGCTCTGGTTATGTACGGGTACTCAGATTAGCCCACACTCCACAAATGCTGTGAGTATGGCATCCTCAGCACCAGCTGTGTCACTCTGTGGCACTGCAGTAGCTGCTGATAAAGGCAGAAATCTCAAGTTCCTGCTCTCTCTCCTTTCAGAGCACTGTCCCGTGGGGGCAGAAGTGGCCAGCTGGAGGGTTGAAGTTATGCTGCTCCAGGGAAGACAGATGCTTTTCACCAGCAGAGCATCTGTCCCTTATTTTTGCTTAATTGCAGAAGTGGTTTTAACACCAAGTAACAGGCAGACTAAATATTTTATTTTAAATGGGTTGAGAGTTGCTATTTTTGACAGGTTAAATAACAGAACCCTTCTTAATTAAAACAAGTGAAATAAAAAGTGTTGGCATTTGTATATGAACATCTGCAGCAGCATTGTTCTTTATAGTTATTTTGCGCTGTCAACTGTGTATTTGGCCAGTGCTGATTCTGAGATTAAAAATTATGTAGAGTATTTAACTCGATGGATGATCTTTCTTTCCTGAGGACTGGAAAGCATTTTCAAATATAAAAGCAGTAAAATTGTTCCTCCCTTTCTGGTCACAGGGTGTTTGCAACTCTTTGGATACATTCACGAGAAACTGCCAAGGCAATCAGTGCCAGTGCAGGTGCATTCCACAGCAGAGGGAGGGGTTGTGGCTTATGGGGGCGGTTTCTGAGCTGAGGAAACCCCACGGAAGTGCAGAGATCCACCAGGAGCTAGCAGGGTGACGTGGATGGGGACACAATGGCGGACATACCTCTCCCACAAAGGGCAGCCCTAAGGAGTGTGACTGACCAGCTTCTTTGCTCCTGTCTAATGTGTCCCATCTCAAACAAACACGGTATTAAGCAATACTTGAATCCTTATTAGCAATGTTTAATGGTTTTTAAGTGACCTAGCTTAGTGACAGTTATGTGTGAAATTACGATGAAAAGTTCGCAAAATGCCGTGTCATACAAATCTAAGAGATACTTTTGACTAAGCCCAGGTAGGTATTTTTTTCTGGAAAAGGTGTAGTCAAAGGGCAAGATATTGTTTTTCACCTCTTGAAAAAGGCAAAATGAAGATGAGGAAAATAACCAAAGTTTGTCTTTCATCTCTTCAGTTGATCTTAACAGAACTCTTACTATGTGATCATCAAAGCTGTAGCATCATAAAAGATTTGGCAGAGGGTCATGCAAGACAGGAAAATTCTAAATACATCTAAAAATGAGCAGCTCAAAGTTGCAAGCAAAGGGAAGGTAGTGTTGTAAGCAAAGGAAAGGTAGTGTTGTGCAAAAAATTGTATTTAACATTTGAATGAAAAACTTCATTATGTTACAGTTTGAGAAATGAGGTTCAATCACAAAACAGAATCTATTTTTGATATACTCTGTTCTGCTGATATAGACATGAAGAATCATGAGACTCAGATTGGAAACAGTTCTTGTTTCCAATATTGCATGTCTACATTTCTTAGCTTGTGTTTATCTTTCCAAGGACAAATTCTGGTTTGTTCAGTTTGTCACTCAGTACAGGCAAGTAATAGACTGATTCCTGAAGGTGTGGCTGTATGGAGTCAAAGATACTTCTGGTGTAGGTTTGGAGGGGATGTGCTATAAATGGTTTTGTTGTATTGCATTGGGGCTGCAAGAGGATGACTTGTGGCCTCATGGGCTCTGCTTAGGGAGTTCACTTCCTCTGGTGTGGGAGGTAGGACATGCTAAAAAGCAGAAGAGAGTGTTTTCAAGCATCCAGGACATAAGATCACAACAGTACGTTTTGTTTTCTCTCTACAAAATGACCCTGTCTGCCATGAGGGAGCCACCAACAGTGACTAAAACCTGCTCAGGCTTCAGGTCCATGTGGTGCACAACCTCTCGTAATGTAAAATATAATGAGTGATAGATTTAAAGTGTTTGGTCAGTTTGGTCAAAGCTTATAGTACAACAAAGTGTTGTAGAAAGCTGCAGAAGGGAAGATGCATCTGTTTTGGCCCTTGCCAAGTTTTGAGGATGAAATTAGTATTCTGTTGGCAAATGAGGGCCAGCAGCATGGATTCAATTTGGCATGAGTGATTTGGTTTTACAGATTCAAGACCAAACTCAGCCCTGACAATCAAAGATTATACAGGTACAGTCTAAAAATTTGCCTGTTCCTTGAAAGGTGTCTGGAAGTAAAAATTCTTCTCTTTCCGTTTTCCCCCCAGTGTTGCCCATTTTTCACTGTAAAATAGCTAGTTTTCTCTGTCTCAAGGATGAGATTCTGTAAACATAGCTATGTTGTTGTAAAAATTATCTTTTTACATTCCTTTCCCATGGACACAGATCCTTTTGATGGACACTTCTTTTAACCACTCTAGTTAGAGACGGAAGTGTTAACTTTCTCCAATGATCTGTGATTTCTAAAAGTGTATATAAGAATTAAACGAAGGTGGGTTGCCCCCCTTCCGCCCTTTGCTCTGAACAGCTCGGACTCCGGCTCTCATTAATTCTGCGTCTTCGGCTGATAACCCGGGATAAGCCGTAATAACAGGCATCCCGGTAATACCCCCAGTTCAGTGTAGCACTGGCTATTTTAAATCATCACTGGCAGTGGTAAGCACAGTAGTGACTTTTGTGGACCTGCGTAATAATTTAGCTATTCATTATGCTATTGATCTGGACAGTGTTTATTTGCAGACTCTTAAGGAGTATGTAGTAGGTTGTAAAATGTGTGTTATTACAGCTGAATAGGTGCCCAGAGCACATAGCAGCAATCTAGAATTAGATGTGAAATACAAAAATGTATTTCCTTTGTGAAGTAGAGACAGAAATTGCATTTCTTAATGCCTTGTACCGAGAAGAATCAGTCCTCTTTTGCTCTTCCCCTTGTAGCCTTTCCCCTTCTGCAATGAGGAGAGATCCTGCCAGCAATGCTGGGAATAGTTTAATGGTGTAGCTCTTTCTCAATAATGTGCATTGCAGTATAAAGGGCAAACTACACTGAGCTGAACATTGCTCACACTGGTTTATCCAATACAAGTTATGTCAAGTTAAATGAAATCCTCATCTTTTTTTCTTAATGTCCGGGACACTGTACTTTCACAAGAAGTGAGGTGAACTCTGCCCCAAACAAACTCAGTTTATAATAACTACAAAAGTATGTATTGAATATCTTGCTGTGTTCCAGTATCATAGGTCAAAAATACAACTGAGTGCTACTTATGCTGTTTAATACAACCATTTCAAAAGTCTGTTTCTAACCTTTTTTGTTGGTCTCACATTTTCTTATTCTATTAGCAGCCTATTTTCTGCTCCCTTCCCTCCCTATTTGACATTTCAGAATGAATAACAAAGCAGTTTTCTAAGTGCATGTGCATTTCCTCAAGGAAATCAGAGCTTGAGCACACACATCGGTCCTTGCATGCGTGCCAACGAAGCATGAATAAAAATGTCTGCCTTTGCTTGCCTACATGCCAAAGTCTGACCTTCCATGCTTTGAACTCTTGCTCCAAATTGCAAATGCATAATTCAAGAGGACTGAGGCAGAATAGTGTTGAGCATAACTTCTGGATATATGCTTCCTATAGCAAAATACTCAGATTTGAATAATTGTTCTAAACTTCCCATGGCTCAGGAGATGTGGTTCCACAGAAAGAGGTGAGCTGGGACCTTTCACCCCCTGGGCGCCACAAGAGCTTATCTGTTTGAACTGATGCATAAACCAAGGAGTGTGTGCTCTCCTGATAGCCCCAGAATCCCCTGGCACCAAGGGGACACACAGAAAGGGCTGACAAACATCCTCAGCCCAAAAGGGCAGGATGCAAAACATAAGCTGAAATTTGTGACTGACAGACAAATAGTATTTTACTAACTCTAAAAGACAGCTGCATTTTTTCCTTTGTTGGAGCAATCTTCCATACATTCTCTGAAGTGTATGGAAAGGTTTCTCTCCGGGATTCCGAGATGTCGGATTCCTGTATTTTCTTCTCTCCATGGAGTTGAGAGATAGGAAACCACCTGTAGAGCTCTGCTAAATTGGTAAGTTGCATCGGCTTCCTAATTCTACATTTCCTTGGCTAGCTATAATATAGGTACCTTTATTGTGCACTAAATCTACTTTCTTTGTGTTATTCCATGTAGTAATAGCCTGTTAGAGTTGTAGTTTTCTTGTGTCTATTCAATAAACCTATCATATTCTAATAGACCTGACCTCCATCAATAATGAACTAGAGAGAGGTAATAGGGTTTCTGGGGTGCGGGTCGCTCTAATAGAATTGAAATCCATCTAGGTGTCTCTCACATTCATAACAAGAGGGTGAGGAAAATCGGGGCACCCAGTGGCCAGGGCAGTCTGCCTTGGCCAGCAGACAAGTGTTGAGGATTGTTTTCTTTCTGGAGAACTTTTCAGGTAAAGTAGGAACATTAACCATGTGAATTTCAGATACGAAGGTGAAATAAGTAGGAAGAAACAACTTTGTGTGTCTCAAGAGACTATATGCAAAAGAGAGGTACTGTAATGAATTGTCTTTCCAAAGTAAACTATTCTGGATATGTGGCAAAGTGGTGCTTGTAGAAAAGTCAGTCAGGTTCAGGTACTGACAGGTGAGATGGTAGCTAAGCAAATGTTTTGGGACAAGAATACTTGACTGTTGTTTAGGTCTAATTATATTCAATATGCCTTGTTGGTTTTTTTGTCTTGGCCAATAGCTGGTAATTCTTTCAAGGAAATTGTGAGGGTGTCAAGTTTAATGTTAGATACAACTGACTTAATTTATTAAGAATAAAAATAAATGTTCCAAGCTAAAGGTGGTAGCAATCAAGTAATTTTGTGTCTCATTACATTCTGAAGAAGCATAGCACATCATGTCACAGAAGAATGATGTTTAGGAGTCCAAATGTGTATACTATTGCCTGTGTGCATATTTGTTTTCCCTTCCTCGCAGACACAGACAGGTCTGCTGTATAAAAAGAAATGCATAGAGACTGGTAGCCTGTGGCCACTGGTGTACAGATTTTTTTTTCCTCTGCTGAGTATTTCTCCTGTTTGGAAGTGTCATGGAAAATATTCTTCACATTGTTTTACAACCCTCAGTAGCTGAAGACAATGAGACATTATTGCTGTAGAAAAAAATCCACCCTGCCACAATTATTTAGCCATGAACATGCATTCAGATTTTGATATGCCCCTATTATAGCACAGATTTACTGACATCTATGGCTACTGGGAGAAGCCTTGCTCACCTTCAAATTACCAGCTAAATTTTCCTGCTTCCATGAAACCAGAGATTCAATCAGTCACTACTGTCAACTCTGTAGGATATCACCAAAGTGCTGCTGGAAGTGATGCAGAGGTATTTCGCAAGTATAGCTTAGAAAGATATTTTCTTAAGTACTGTGTTCCAGAATTGTATGAATTAGTCAAATATATCTTCTGGAAGTCTCCTAGCATTTATATGGAGGCTTTATTACTTTTGTGATTCACCCATCACTGACTTCTCAGAAAAGCCACAAAATTATTGAAAACTTGTACAAAGGACATCTTAGAAGACACAAAGCAAAATATTTCTACAATCCCCAGAATTTACTAAAAGTTAATTCAGTGCATTGAATTTTTTTTATACAGATATGTTTCTGTATAAAAATTAGACTTCACAGTTAGTGTCTTGTAGCTCCTACAGCTTAGAAAACATTTTCAAGTGTTCTAATGTCTTTGGTGCCATAGACAATCTTCTCTCAATTAATTGATTTGAATTTGGACTGAATCACGCAGGTCTTGGTACTCTTTACTTGCCTCTTATTTTGCTTAACTGGTTTTCATCTTCAGTGAAAAATGTGGAATGAAGAACAGGAGTGATATGCTCCAGACTAATTTTGCAACATGCATAACACTAGCTACTAAATTTCTTTTCACTAAAGATACAGCTGACTACTTTCTTTATTAAATTAAAAGATTTGTTTGTGATCTTAATTTTCTTCAGTCTCTTTTTGTGGAAAAGTACAGATAAAAGCACTAGTTGACCAGTAGAACACAGATAAAATAGAATGATGCATCTTCATTACTATCGTATTCTCTCTGAACTATTTTTTCTTTTTCCTTCCAGGACTGTTCTGTTTACTCTGACCTCTGTAGTTGTGCTTGTCATCACTACTGACTGGATCAGCTGGGACAAGCTGAATCGTGGATTTCTGCCAAGTGATGAGGTCTCAAGAGCCTTTTTGGCTTCTTTCATCTTGGTGTTTGACCTTCTTATTGTCATGCAGGTACACTCTCCTAATGTTTCACTCAGGCTGCAGAGGCTGCCTAGTCACTCTATTTCCTCTAGAGCAACTGTTGTTTAGCTAAGGCTACATAAAGGTAAATAAACATTTAGTTTGCAATCGCTATTAGTAGGGGCATTTTATAACATCATTCTCAGTGACTGCAAAAAAGGCCACTTGCCTTTTATTCTGAGAATGTTGCTGATTTCTCTTCTTAGAGTACTAGGTAAGAGTGGCATGACTTTCCAAATTAGAAAGTGTTTTCTGCAAAAAATTACATTAGAAAAAGAAATAGAAGCTGTTTGTTTTGTGAATTCAAATCTTCTCTTAGGAAGATGAGATAAATTCAGACAAACAAGAAAGAAATACTTCCATATTTCAAGCATTTACAATATTAGGTATACACATGTTAAGATACTTTAATAGATGGAAATCAGTGTTTAAGATTCAATTTTCCACTTTCACATGAAAATTTTGTTACTTGATGACAGGTTCTTGTACTATAATGACTTCTGCCTGAAAGGTTAACTGGGGAGGTAATTCATTGTAATCTGCCTGATGTTTGCTCCTTTGAGTCTAACTGTTAAGAAAGAAATCTGGGTCACAACTATGTGGCAAAAACCCTCCTTCATGTCATGCTGTGCTCTCCCCTTTGCATTTGTCTGTGGTTTGAGCTTTGTGTGAATAATTTACCCAAAACTGAAAAATTAGGTCATTTGTGCTGAGGCAAGGATGAGGAGCATCGAAGGCCCATGACTTTTACTCTAGTTTCTAGATGTGTTAGACTGCTGAACTGAAGGTCAGCAAAGAATTTAAGAACCGAACCAATGGATCCTTCCTTTCCATATTACTAACTCTGCTAGCAGAGACTGTTTCTGAGACACTTAGTTGTCTTTAAAGAGCTATCTATTACTTGAGTAATTATCAGAGAAGTGACACTGGTGGCACTCAGATTTTATCACTGCTATACTAGGACTTCAAAGCTGCATAAAGTCCAAGTTCACTTTTGTTTTCCAATGTCCACCACTGTTCAGTGCTCACTGTGGTTCATGGTTAGAATGAGGAGAATATGAAAGGAAAAACTGCTTTTATAGTAAGACTTCTTGTGCTTTTTCTCTCCCTCTGAATTTTACATTTTGTTTGATGTTTCAAAAAGATTCAAGAGCATGTATAATAAATTATTGTACTTTACAGAGCTGTAATGAAAGTGTGAATGAAAATACAGGATGTATCAAGCTATACTAAATTTGATATTGCATGCAGGCTAGAAAAACAGAGCTGTCTTCATACCAAATAATTACTAAACCATTCTTTTTACTTTGAAAAATGAAATTCCAGTATTTTGACCTTGAAGCTGCTGAATATAGAGAAGAATCTTATGTGAAACACCTTGTCCTGAATACTCTTTCATATTTTTATAACATAAAGCAAGTGGCTCTTTTTAATTGCATTTCTAAGTGATATTTGTGTGATGGAGTTATTTATTTACTTGAAATTATTTATTTGGGCTGTGAGAATATGTTGGCAGGTTTAATTTAGATTGTAGTTCTAGCGTTGCTACTGTAATAATCTCACACTGAGAGAGCAAAGTATTAAATCCCATGGAATGGGCCAGGTTGGAAGGGACAATGGGTCATCTGATCCAACCTCCCTACTTTAACAGGGTCATCCTGGAGCACATCACACAGGATTGCATCCAGGTGGTTCTTTAATATCTTCCTCGATGGAGACTCCACAAACTCTCTGGTC
The DNA here is from genome assembly GCA_013398175.1 of Climacteris rufus. NCBI lineage: Eukaryota > Metazoa > Chordata > Aves > Passeriformes > Climacteridae > Climacteris > Climacteris rufus. The sequence goes on along the minus strand of VZRZ01004779.1, from coordinate 639,313 downwards.
AATCTGTTCCATGCTTGGTCACAGTAAAGAAGTTCTTCCTCATATTCGGGTGGAAGTTCCTGTGGATCAGTTTCAGCCTTTTGCCTCTTGTTCTATTGCTTGGAACTACTGAGAAGAGCCTGGCTCCCTCCCTTCAGATACTGAGAGACTTTGTTGATAAGTTCTTCTCTCAGTCATCTCTTCTCAAGACCGAACAGGCCCCGCTTTCTCAGCTTGTCCTTGTAAGAAAGATCCACCACTCCCCTAATCATCTTCATCATCCTCCACAACACAAGTGAAGACCATCAGGATCATAATCTTTTGACTCAAGTGTAGAATTACGTGTCTCTAGAAATTCTTTGTCTGTTTCACAGGTGGTTTTTTTCTAATTTACCAAGCAAAATTAGGAAAAAAACTAAAAATGAATGCTTAGTATTAAGCAGTTTTTTGTTTGAGGCTGATGTTAAGTAAGAACAGATTAATTATCATCTAAATTTTGAGTACAGGCATTTTCTGTTCCACTGAATAGTGACATTCCCACTGCAATTATGACTGTGTTCAGCAACAAAAGAAAACCAATCGAGTTTGGAAATCTATCCTCAAAACTGTGAAAAATATTCACGTAACTGTAAATGTTGGTTCTACCTTCTTAGTATTACAATAGTTTAATAGTTATCTAAACCTAGTGTAGAGCATAGAAAAATAAAGGCCTGAGCCACCTCAGCCCTGAGGAGGTGCCTTTTTTCAGTTTAACATAACCCAGGCAGACAGGTAAAGAGAAGAACACAGAGAGCTAAATCTTATAGACAGTTGTATATGAGTGATGCTTCAGTGTGTGTGCACTTTTTACCTTTGGTTTCCATCTTTCAACAAACTCTGTCTGCCTCTCAGTCCCACCCTGCATCTAGTGGGCAAAGTCTCTTCTACTCCAGTCAGGCCACTGAATATTCTATGGATGAATCAGGGAGACAAGCACATGTGGCAAACAGAGTAGAAGAGAGAGACATGACTGAAATGTCAATGTGACAGCTATGACTAGAAAAACATTAAAACAAACCAAGAAAACATATAATGGAGAAGGTTTCCGGACAACAGGACCTCATTGGATAGTGTGGCTTGCTTCTGGCTTGGGCTGTGCCCTGGGCACATTCCTTCACATCTGCTGTCTCTGGAATGAAGAAAAGGTACCCTGAGTGCTAGTTTTAGATGGCTGCTGTGGATACATCTCTACCTGATTTTAATTGCTGATATTTACAATCAGTGGTTAGACTGAGGTATAGTTGGGGTGCTTTCAAACATCTGCAGTAGGATAAGATGCAGCAGGCTCTAGAGGTGGACATTTCTCTCCACTGAGAATAAACAGATTCAACATAATGAGCTGAGAGGAACCATCCTTTGAGTCAGACCCAGAAAAAGGATTGAAAGGTTGGCATGTCTTGAGTTGACAGGTGCAGCCCTGCAAGGATGTTGCTCAACTATTTCCCCAGTTGGTAAAAGAGCCAAAGTAGCATTTCTCTGCAAGTATTTTATCACAGAGATATCGTCAGAGTGTGTTTGATTCTGGCAGGCAGGTTGATCTCCACTTCTCCTTCTGCTGTCTGGCCATGGTTTGAAAGGAATTTAAATTTCACTGGGTCTAAGATAGTGTATCAGAGATAACACCTATTTTAGGCTGCTTGAGAGGCAGTAGAGAGGCCTATATTTCAGCTGTGATTGTCTAGACATTATCCAATGTAAATACAAACACTGATTTTTTTTCAAGTATGGAAATTGCATATTTTCTCTCTGAAAAACAACAGATAAAATTTAGCCCAAATGTAGGTGAACATTAGTTCACTTTAAAGGAAATGTGCTTGCTTATAGCAAGAAAGTAAAAAGCCTACAAGTTTGTTGGTTTTTTTCACAATATAGAAGTGATGAAGTAAAGTCATATTCACCATGTGTTAAATTATACCTGCCCTCAGAACTGAGATGGCAAGATGTCAATATATTTATATTTCTGCCACCCATAACATTCACTGCTGTAAATGGACCTTATATTTTTAGCATTAGTTTCAGACTAAGTGCAAGACCACATATATTAAAGCTGGTTATGTAGTAATGCTATTATCATGTAATAAAAAATTTTACTATTTTAATGAAAAATTCACATATTATTTCTTTTTCTCAAAGATGTAAAGGAAAAGCTCTCAATTAATGGATTAAATATAAAAAATTAAAATATAATCCCATATTCCAAATACCTCTCTTTGCGCAAGTAGACAGTAACTCATGCGTTAGTCCATATACTGCCTTTTATTTATTTTTTCATTTTTATGGTACTGTGTTCTTAGTGACTTTGCTAATAGATGGAAAATGGCTGTGACTGGATTATTAAATCTCTTGTGTCTGAGGTGGATGAATAATTTCATTTCTGTAGTGTCTTTTGTGAGTTGTTCTAAGTTTCTCCAGATTAGTGAAAGACCATGGAGTATTTCAGCATTATGTGCAGTTACACACTGTAGCTCACTTGCTGAGCAGTTTGAAAGTTGAATGGCATAAATTCTTGCAACTCTTAAGACTTACTGCAACTTTTATCTGACAATACAATCAGATACAACGTCTGAGTGATTTAAAAACTACCTGAAGATAGTATTTAATACCAAAAGAAGAATTTATTCTTCAATAAACTGAAAAAAATCTGTATCTGATTAGTGGAATAGACAGAAGCCAGGCAGTGTTTATGTATCACAAAGATTATTTCAAAAGACTCTTGTAAGTCAATGTTTAACCAAACTAGCAAAATAATCCCATTAATGTCAAATGGGAGTATGCTTGTAAATAAAGAGAATGGAAGTTCTGGGTAACTTGAAAGAAATGAAGGACAGAGAGAGGTAGATGATTAAGAACATTACTTTATGAGTAATGCTGGATCTCTGCAGGTGGATTATTTTTTTCTTCTAATAATAACCATTTTTCAAATCCATGTTTCTAGAGATTTTTGTATGTAAAGTGCTTAAAAACTGCAGATCACTCCTTGACACTGCAGTTAAAAATCAACATATTTAATGGGTGGCCTGTTATTTCTTTTGTTCTTCTGTCTTTCATAAAGTTTTATAAAGGAAATTAGAAGATTAAGAGATGCTTAGGATCTCCTGTATGTTTGCTTCTTTATATTTCCTGGGGAATAAAAAAAAAGAAAGGCAACCCCTCCTCAAACTTACTAGTTAATTTATCTACTTTGTAATGTTAATTATGTTTTATAGGTGTCATTGTTAAACAGTAATACAGAAATGTTATAAATCAAAATGTTTTGATTATAATCTAGTGGGATGTTTGCACACATTAAAAAAGTCAACACCCAACAGCAAGTGCATAGAAGAAGATATAAACTGCTTGAACAGTAAAAGATTGAGTAGAAATATGGTCTTGTTGACACAAAGTGTATGAGGACTCGATCTTTATAGTTTAGTTTTTTTGTGGTTTGTGTTGTTTTGGTTTTTTTTTTTTAGAGAATCAGGTTAATTCGGGACAAGTAATTTGGTGTGACTTTTAACTGGATTTACACTCAGTAATTTGATAGAATTAATTTACACATATAAAAAGAAAAGAATCCTGGCTTACACTTTAAACAGAATGCCAGAATGCACAGGTATAGTAGTTTCCCCTTGAAACAGATAAAGAAGAAATGATTTCATGTTCGTAGACAAAACAGGATATACAAAATAATTTGTCATTCCTGTCAGAGTAGACTCTCTCAGCTGTACATATGATTCAAGAGTGGTATATAAATTCTTTTGTTTCCTACCAAGCAACAGTGGTAAGTACTGATGTATAGCTTGCTATTGAGAAAGTTGCCAAACTTTGAATGAAAGTGTCCTTCTAAAAACCTCCCATTTAGCACAAAACTTCGGAAGAAGTGAGCTTGTGAATGTCAAGGTATTTTCCATCGTACCTTTGCTGGGTTTTGGAGCATTTGAAAACAATAAAATAAAAGAGAAGTCCTATAAGGAACATCCGTGTTAGTTAAGTTAGCAAATAGCTTTTGCATCATCTCTGACGTTCAGAATTTCTGTGTGTGAGAGGTTGCTATGGGTTTTTATTCATGCACTACTTGCCCTTTCAAGATGTGAACCTCACAATGACGGCAGGTGACCAGTGACAAGATTTTCGGATGAGTCAGGATAGATGGGAATTTACCTTTAATAAAACTGATGACAGATTCAGCTCCATTACTGGTGTCTGCAGCCATTACCATATGGCAAGGTTTTACAGGGAGGAGCCATATACCCTGGACTACTTTTGTCACACATTATGTGGAGTGTTTCATTCTGCTCAGAGTATATTGCTCTTCACTATCAGATTTTAGACATGCCTGTCAAACAGCATTAGAGAAATGGATAACAGATATCCATTACAGAAATGGATAACCACAAGACACACTTGTACTCAGCTAATTGTGCAATGTTTGCTGAAGAATCCTGTGAGGGCTGGCTCTGTAGTACTGTATGTTCCATGACCTGCAGATCTCTGAAGGAAAAGGGACAAGTTCAAGTGGGGTAACTTTGGGAGAAATCTTTCTGTAGCAAGTGATAGATTTTCCTTCCTGCAAAGTCTCTCACAGTACAGACTTTCCCATCTTCTTTTATCCTTTTTACATCCTCATTTATCTGTGGATTGTGGAAGTGTTTCTTATCACTACTGATGTAAAACATTCAAAAATAACCCTGAAAATAAAAGTGAATTAAAAGACTAGAAAGAAACAGTTTTGATCTACAGCTTCACTTTATTTGTACTTACTATGATATTCAAGTGACATATCTGAGTGTATCCCTAAACACCATTTAACCAAGAAAGTTATGTTTCTCATGCCATTATTGGCATCATGGCATTTCTTTCTTGTGGGTCAGATGCAGGTCTTGCCTCTTCTAGATTTGTTCCTTTTCTTGAACCTGCATCCAGAGATGCTACTCATGGATTTATATCTGTGTGGAATTTCTCATTCCCAAAGCATTCTGTTGTTTTTTTTTTTCCTGATAGTCGCTGCTTGGAGTGACATCAAGTCTCTCTCTTTTCAGTTTTGAATACAGAATAGTAGCTCTCCTCAGCTCCACTTCAATCCATCAGACATCTCTTAACTTTCCTGTATCATCTGTCTGCGACTGATATCACAGGAGCAAGTTATTTCCTGTCTGTTGTGTACTGAGAGGGACAAGTGTTGTCCCAGAAACGGCCAGCTAAGGAACAAGCAGGTAGAAATGGAGTGTCCTACAGAGTGAAATGTCCCTAGCCAGCTCCTGGCAGGGAAGGGAGCCTCTGAGGAACCAGGGCATGGACTCTTCACACCTCCTTCACATTGTTGTTTTCTGAGGACAAGGCAAAGAGAACGGAAATATACTATACTTATAGGTCAGAGAATGAAATAATGCATTTGTAATCCAATGCTTTTATTTTGAAAGAAAACACTTTTGAGTTTGATGAAAGTGTAAGTAGTGTTTATGTAAAAGGGTGATGAGGGGCAAAAAGTACTGCATTGTTATGTGTGATTAAAATCCAGAAGTTTCTGTTGAAATATTTTCAAGATACAGTGGGATTTATAAATTCTCTCTAAAAATCATTGAAACATTCCTTTGCCTCCTTGCCAGAACCCACTATAAAGTACAGTTTATGTCTTTAAGTGTATGAGTTACTTTGGAACTAAGAAAATTATAAGCAAAATAATTTTCTGCTGAGAAAAGGTGGGTGTATCTTGTTCCTTATTGCCCATTATATACCTTACCATTTTAATGAGCCATCCAGTTTTTCTTGCAGTGTTATCATTCTCTGCTTGTCTAGTTTAACCAGCACCATTAATTTATGCTGTGGATTTTATCAAACGAAACCTGTGAAGTACAGTATTTTTAAGTACATTTCATCCTTTATACTGATTGTAGATGGTTAAATCTTGCTTGGATGCATTATATTTGTCTCAGGCATTATAAATTCAACTCCAGTGTTTTCTTCAGCTGCTGTAACTTGGTGTGTTTGTGCTGACCTGAATCCTCTTATGCCAATTTGTACTGGCTGAGGGCTGAGCCCTTTTTTTAGCTCTGTCACTCAGTTCCTCATTTGCAGAAAAGGAACAACTGTAGTTCTTTTCTTTCACTAGTTGTGTGATTGTCTGCTTAAGCCCCCAAGGTGCTAAGTGAAGGAGGCTGTCTGACTTGGTACAGCTTCTAGTGTAATCAGGCACCAGTCCCAGCTGGAGCCTCTTGGCTCTGAGATGACTACACACAAAATGCATTAGCTGAAAAAGCTTCTCATTTGTCACAGTCGTTCCCTTTCACCCTGACAATGGGTACATGCCATACATGTGACACTGAGGCCCTTCCTTGGCAGTGCAAGTGTTTGCCTGAAATAACAAAGCAGTTCTCCAAAACCAGACCTAGCATTTTCACATACTGCCCCTTGAAATCAACGTATCCAGACCAAATTCACACCAAAAAAAAAATACAATTATAGGAACAAGAAAATCTGGAAATTGTTTGCAAGTTTTTTACAGGACTATTTTAGTCTTTAATTGCAAGGAGAGCCTTTTCACAGATTCTGCTGTAATCAGTATGTGATAGGCTTTGTTATTGCGGGGCATATGGCTGAAAAATGTTGCATTGCTTAAGACTGTATTGGAGTGATTGATGTTGATATAACAGTAATGGTGACATTCAGGTAATTTCAACTCTCCACAGCAATGCTCTGGAATATATTATTTGACTCTAGAAATTAGTTTTGTTATGAGTGTTACACAGGTTTTTATCCAAAAATTAAAAATCTGAGATGAGATTTAACTGGTTCAGCTGCTTTCTAAGTGATAGAATTGCTTGCAATTTTAAATGCAAGCAGTGACTTAAAAAGAGAAAGACAAGCCTCAGTTTGCCATCATTAGACAGGGCACTGCCTTACAACAAGTTTTATGCCTATCCATATCTTACATTTAGCTACTTGACATACTGACTATGCTAGACTTAGAGACAAGTTGTACAAGGCATACAGATCCACCTATCAACAATACTGGGTTCAAATAAGAAGAGGGAGCAAGACTAGCTTGGTTTCTCTCAATCAAACCTTAGAGAGGAAAAGAAACAAGAATATGCTTGATATTGTTAGACTAGCTGTGTTATTTCTGCAAAGGTGATTGAATGGCAGACATTTATACTTCCTTGAAATGCTTGAAGCCTGTAATATGAAACATTTAACAGAAAGACAGAATTGCTTTTATTGCCTTTGACTTTTTCTAACATGCTATTAAGCTGCTGCTTTTATTTGTATAACAAAATGGACATATATAATCCCTGAATGTCTTGAGATACCAAACACATTAGATATTTTTCATGTGTTAGAATTCAGACTTTACTGAGCCTATCAATAAGTAATTTGTTTTCATATGTATATGCCACGGCTAGGTGGGTGTAAATGCTGCACAGAGCCCACCGCGTTGACTGGAAGGCAGCGCCCACTGGCGCTGCTTATGGCTCCTCTTCACAGGAATACAGCAGCACTAAGAGCAGGGGCGTTGGAGCGGCGACTCCACACCTCGTGGTATAAGCACGGCGGAGACAAAGAGGTGTTTTGGAGAGGCCTCTCCCGTACAGCAGTCCAGGTTTATTAACACATACAGGAGGAAAAAAGGCGAACGTCTGAACAAGCAACGCACTTTTAAAAACTAGGGAACAGAGGCAGAATGCTGACCCAAGCCAATCACCGAGAGGACGGGCGGGACATGGCTTGACTGACAGGTCGCCAGCCCAGTGAGACCACGATCCGCAAACGCGTGACCTCTGGAGCTGGCTGGAGGTCATGCAGGAACGCCAGGTGCATGCAGGAACGCCAGGTCTCTCTGCTGCCGTGTCCGCCAAAAAGAGGGAGAGCCCGGGCAGTGCCAAGGCAGCAGTTGCTCCAGCTGTCCCAGCTCAGACTGGGACCCTGCGCCGCTGTCCCCACTGGGGTGCAGCAACCTGGGCTCCGTTCTGGCAAGGGCGGCCCCAGTGCGGGGCTGCCCCGGTGCAGGGCGGCACAGCCCAGACAGCCCAAGCAGGCCGGGACTGCACTGTATCAAGGGGAAGTATTCCTGAGTGCTTTTAGTGGTTTGAAATGATAGCTGTGATGGTTTCTGATTTTCAACTATCACTTCATTAGTCATCTGCACTGTGCTTGGCATCATGTCCCCGTGGGCCATAGGTGTTGTGTAAGTGTGGCCTTCAGTCAACCAGGTTTCTAGTTTCCTACTGGTAAGAAGCTAGAAGGTTTCTCTCTCCTGGAGTCTGACCATGTTTGTCTGTCGGTCCTGTAATGCTTGTTATGGAAAGGAGATTACCCAGCATAACACCAGATCTGACAGATTGGGGACCAGCACTGCATAACGCAGTGTGAATCTGTGTTTCCCACTGGAGCAGCAAAGCAACTAAATCAACCTGCCTGTAGAGTCTCCCACATGGTCTCAGTAGTGTGCTGCAGCTGACTTTGGACTGTGCTATGCCTCAGGTGGTCCCCAAGTAATTAACCTCTTCTTTATCTCTTCCTAGTACTCAGGCAGTATTTGCTATATAATTTTTCATTAAGATTCTTTAGAGCCCTGCCTGAGTCAACAGGTGCTGTAAGCGTATCAACACAATGTCACTGTTGTTGAAATGGTACAAACAAAGGTGATGTTGATCAAACTGGGAAAGAGCTGTAGTTTTCACCTCACTTTCCCCAACACTTGTTTGATTGCTGCAGTAGCCAGTAATGTTAAATTTGTCTTGATATCTCCAATGCCAGAATGACACAACCTCAGGTAGTGTGTGATGGTACCATGTGCCTTCATCTCCCACTTCATTAGCAGAGAGGGCAGCCACAGGCAAGGAGGGACTTATCCATTAGCAACCAATACAAGGTGGAGCTGTCAGGGCCTCAGAACTCAGTCACAGCAGGCATGGAATAATTTCTCTCTGGATGAAAATAGATGAATTAAAGAGCTGCTTTCAGGTTTGGCTCTGGGGAAGGCAGTGTATGTCCTAAGGCAGACTGATGCTGGTAGTTGTTTGAAGCACTCATGAGAGCCATAAGGGAGGGAAAAGCCCAGGCCCAGCAGTCATGGCTGCAGCTCCAAGCCTGGCCACCTCCAACTCATAGCAGACATTTGCAAGCAGTTCTCTGTCTCTGCAGGAAGATCATGGTGGTAGCATGATGGTCTTGCTGTGCAGGGTAGCATGGCAGCAGAGAGAAGGACTAGAAACTGTGTTAATCCCCTGAAATGGTCTCCCTCCATCCAACACCACTGTACAGTGCGCCAGAGGTACAGAGGGAGGCACAAAACAAAGGCAGATACTGGTGGTGGTACCCCACTCCTGGTTTCAGGGACCCAAGACTGGCAGGGCTGCTTTTCTGCTGTGACCAGCCAAATTTGGCCATCACCTTCAAGAAGCTTTTATCATGTCCTATCCAATTCTGTTTCCATCTCTTTGCCAACAACCACAGAGTCCTATGGAGCACTGTACTTTTCAGTGCATTCATGACTTGCACACCTGCCAGCATTAACTTAGTGATACAGTAAGTCAGAACACTGCACTGTAGTTGTTCTGGCTGGTACTGGTCATTTTGGGCTGTGATTTTATTTCATCTTTCAGGAGATGCATTGAAGCTCTTCCTTTCATATAAACCCAGCTTCGATTTCACTCTCCATCAGTTCTCACTGAGCTTTGCTGTGATGTTGTTTCCCGCATCACATACCACACAAGGAATTAAATTATGGAAATTTGTGGCTAGGTAATCCATTCTATCACCTGTAGATGAAAATGAGAAAACAGTGTACATTGATTTCTAATGTATCTCACTGTGGATTTAAAGATATAATCCTATAATCCTTCTTGGATGGCTCTTTACATTTAGTTTCTCCCAGATGGTTTTTGGTCATGACTGTATACAATGTGCAGCACGCATTGGGTCTATAATGAAATTTCATTCCACTTCAGAACTGTGTCCCCAAAATGGAGAAACAAATAATCCTCAGCAACAGCACTGATCTCATGTAAAGCACACAATCTATTTAGGAGTAGGTGGCAGAAAAGAAGCGATTAAGTGATCTGCTTTATCAGACAGCCAGAGTGAGAGGAAACCAAAAGGATTGTTGTCCCATGTCCAGAGTGCAAGTGTAGTATTTATGGTCTTGATTTAGCCCAGTTTTTGCAGACTGTGTGTTGGAGAAGACTACTCAGACTGGCCAGACTGTGCTGGGTGGCATTTCTGAAGGCAGCTGCTTGGTGGCCCCAGCCACCTGCAACTGCCACCTCCCAGACGAGAACTGCAACGTGTTCTCTTGGCTGTAAGTTGTGCTTTCGTCCTGGCCATAAGTTGTGAAGCAACAGCTACATCTGCTGAATGAATGTTAAATACCTTTGGGGAGGTTTCTGGCATCTGGGCCAAACAATTACTGCACTAATCTAAATTATACAAACTCTTACTATTCCTCAAGGTCAGGCTGCAAAAAATTTTAATATCTGGACAATGCATTCTAAATATAGGGGATTAGAGAAAGAAAAGCATCACACAAACAAGCCCAATATCAGAAATGAGCAGATGATAATTTAAGCAACACAAATACAGTTACACATAAAAAATGGTGTCAAAAATGAAACAACATCACTGAGGCTGCAGAGTCATGCATTCAGGAATTAGGAATTAAGTCACCAGTATAAACTTTTCACCCCTATTGTCTGCAGTCATTATGATACAATCTTTAATTATCTATTCCTATCCCATTTTTCCACAGGATCTCTGTCTCACTTGCTGCACTGGATGAATGGTGTGCACTTAATGAGAAGCTGTTCAATGTTTTGGTTTACCTTTTCTATGCAGTCTGTGGCCCCAGGCCTTACTTACTGCACATGATTGGAACCTTGATATGAAGATGAAATCATTCATTTCCTTGTGGACTTTTTTTGTGACACTCATTGCTGTATTTCCTAAGGGCTTCTCAAGCATTAATATATTTATCTTCACAATAGCCTTCACAATAGGAGTATTACTGTCCATTATTGTCCACATTTTATACTGAGGCACAGAGAAATTAAAGTCAAAGGGGCCCTAATTTGAGATGTCTGAGGACATTATTATGAAAATTCGTATTATTACCCATCTTTTATCTGAGCAGTTACCTAATTGAGGGAGGAGGGTCTAGCATATTACTTCATTAGTAACAGACAGAGCCACATATTTACTTGATGTAATCTCATATGTTATTTTAGTGACAGCCCTATTTCTCTTGCAGCATTCAAATGGTTTTAAAAGCAGTTTCTTTGCTTGCTTTGAATGATGCCTGTAACTGTGTCATATATCTAGCTCCATAAAAAAGTCTGCTTACTTTTTATGCTGATTTTAAAGGAGTACGGTGCAGTTCTATCTGGGTAGGGCCATGTACTACAGGACTCTTGCTCTTCCTATGAATATTTTGCTAACTCTTCCTCTTCTCTCCAGTGGTGATATGTTCAGGTCTAGCTTTCATTGGTTTCAATACCAGCCATGGGCACTTGTCACTTGAACAAATCTAAGGTTAGGTGGGATGGGGAGGCAGGAAAAAAAAATGCTTGGGCCTATTTTGCTTCTAGAAATTCACTTAGTATGTCTTAGAGTTGGTTGAGGGATGTGTCACAGCAGAGCTGGTCAGATTCAGTTTCTCCTAACAGCATTGACCTCTGTAACAGGAGGCAAATGTTTTCACATCTGCTGCTGTCTATTGCACACACCCCTTCCTGCTTGTGCAGCAGAGGCAGAGTGCAGGACAACTACAGGGGTCTCTGTCACTATATATTTCCACCTCAGGATCATAACTTAGATAGTCTTTAATGAAAAAGGGTTGTGTCCTCTGGAATAAACTATGTGATCTAGTAAGTAAGAAATGATTGCACCATGCCTACCCGTAAGGTACAGATAACCTTAGCCCAGCATCTCCTAGTTCTTGAACCTTAATCATTGAAACCTTCAGGAGTTGCCTTAATGCAGGACTTTGTGTGCATAAATCCAATATTTTTTACAAAAAGATAGCAATCTCAAAATCAAGAGCCTGCCATTTGAATCGGGTGTGTCTTGTCAGGGTACTGGAACTGTTGCCTCCCCTGCACAGATGTTTGCCATATGAGCAACTGCTAATTACAGTGTGTGGTTTTTCTTCCAATGAGACAGTTTATAAAAAAAGAGGAGAAATATTTTGCCTCTGGACTTCACATCTGCTTGTTAAGAACAGAGAGTGGTGATAATTAGAGTCATGGTGACCAGTCCAAACTCCAGAGCCAATGAGGCACTGAGGCTTTCTGATAATTTCCCTAAACGTGGCTTTCTCCTTCCTGTCACTTCCAAATCCTCTCTCTGTCTCCTTTTCTGCCGCCATCCTAGGTCCTCCTCATGTCTGGTTTTGTGACATATCATATAATTGTTATCCAATCCAGCTTCAGTCTTTACATCACTCATTTCTAAGCTCCACATTTAGTGAATCCTACTCCTCTACCCTGCACCTGCTGTTCAAATAAAAATCACTCCTTTTCTCCCTTCCCACTCTCCCTAATTTAGTCCCTTTTTCCTTAAGCAGCTAGTCCCTTCCTCCTGCTCTCATCCCCATCATCCATTCTAACACTCCACCCTCTTGCCTTGATTCAAGTTTCTCCCCTCTTCCCACTCCTTTTTGTAGTCTATTCCAATTTTCCGATCAAACCTTTGTCTCTCTGTGGTCCTTTCCTCTCACAGCATGGCCCAAGTTGTGTGGCTGCACATGGATATGCCAAGCCTTTTGCTCAGCCTCTTAGAGAGAGCTGGTGGGGAGAGGGGAGGGCAGTGTTTATCATAGAATAATTTAGGTTGAATAAGACCCTTAAGATCAAGACATTAACCTAACACAGCCAAGTCCACCTCTAAACCTTGTCCCTAAGCATTACATCTAAATGCCTTTTGCATACCTTCAGGAATGGTGACTCAACCACTCCCCTGAGCAGCCTGTTCCAGAGCATATAACATAAAGCTGTACTCTGGCTATGTACAATCAGAAAAAGATTTAAATACCTTTACTTTGATTCCACATACGGGTATGTTGTGCTATGTGCAAAATAAATTTTAAAAAAAGAAAAATTAAAATTAATTTTAAAAAATAGTCCCTGCTAGGCTCAGTCTCAGGCCTAGAGCCAAGTGCCCTTGTGCCTGCAACTTCCCTCAGCTCCAGATGCCTAGCTCCAGCTGTACTTGCCTAACTCCGGCTGCACAGAGTACTTGGGATTAGTAATTAGAGGAAAGCTGGCTCTCTGTCCCTTGGCTGCTGTGCAGGGCCAGCTCAGTCCCTGTTTCAGAGCAGCTCAGAGTCCTGCCAGCAACAGCAAGAAATGGGAATGGGAGGCAAAGGGGGAATGGAGGATGCTCTGTCTCTCATCTGAGATTGGCAGTTTCACAGCCTGGTGAACTCTAGGAGCTGAGGGACACTGACATGCTGAGTGATGCACAGCTTGGGAAGATGCTTGTTTCTGAACCTTTAGCTAAATTCTTTAAGTATGAAAATTATTGACTTTCAGTTTGGGGCAGATATTCACAGCGAAGCAAGAGGCACATCTCTGACACAAAGTTACCCCCTTGCTAAACTGTATGTCACTAATACAAAGCATGAGGCATTTCTACAAAGCAAAGCAGTTTATTTTCTGTTTGGTCTCACTCTCAGAAGTGATTGAATGGTGCTAGTTGAAAATGTCAAAACCCTAAACCAGAAATATAGAACCAAATAGAAAAAAACCCAGCCTGAGGCAGACACCAGGCATGGGCTGCATTCAACCAAGCAGTTAAATTTGGAAAAGTTATAAGAAAATGAGAGCAGTATGTCCACAGGCGCACTTGCATGGTAAGCAGCAGTGCTGCAATTTCTGACTGTTCTATATGGCACCTGCCATGGTGGTAGCTGGGTACCTTTGTTGTATGGATTGTATGAATTCCTCTAGTCCCACTTCATAGCAAAATGAACCCAAAAAGGCTCTCTTCTCATACTGCAAAGTTTTCTGTGTTTCTTTCTTTTGCATTTATAATACTATACTAAGGACTGACTTGTCTCACTCTGTCACTCTGGGGAGGGGTCTGGAAGGAAGAGCAGCCTCTGCTCCCTTGGCCTGCTGAACTTTTGATCAACAGAGGTGAGGCTTTTCCCAGCTTTACAGGACTGTGTTTCAGCATCCTGGCTCTGTTTTTAGCCTTCACTGAGACAGAGGCTCCAACTTGACACAACTGTGTTAATTTGCAGACAAAATGCTTGGTTCATATTGGCCTAGAGTCTCAGCAGAGTTGCTACGCAGCCACTTCCATGCAACCTTTCTCAACCTTATTTTTGTATTCATTTTCATATCCATAACAATCTCAGTTTTCCTTTACACAGTGCTTGTAGATATAAGCAACTTTGAACTGTCAAAATATCTGGAAAATGAAGTTTTCATTCCCCATACAGGGCTGGTAAATAAATTTCCACGGTGTGTCCCAATGTAAGTATACATAGCTGAGATGGTTCTTCTGTAAAGAGCTCTTCAGTGAGTGCTGCTGAAGGGGCAACCTGTCAGGACAGTATTATCCAGCAAATGCATTTTATCTACTCTATCAATTAATGGTATTCTTTGTTTATAAGACACAGATTGCTACTGGAAATTCAGAAAAGTACCAAGAATCTTAAAAGACAATAGCTGAACTCTGAATTCCATTGGGGGTAGAATAACCATATCTGTATAGCCACACACAGTCATACTGGCATATAGGCTAGATGGGCCTTCAGGTTGTATAAGAAAATTAAATGAATTTATTACTGTATTTTATGGTGAAATTATAGATTTCTATAACATTAAATTTAGGGTGAGAACATGCCCTTAGTTATTCTTAGTGATTTAGTTCTAAAAGGTAACACATTCTGGTAGAAATCATTGTGCAGAATCACACTCATAAAAAGATAAATGCAGAGATCAGTTATGTGATTGGTAATTGCCTTTATATCATGGTAATCAGTGAACACTTTCAGTGTTTATTCAGGGAAGTAGAATGTTGTCATTGATGCCAATTAAGTAGACAGCCTCAAATAACTGTTTTCTGTCAAAGAATCTGTTTCATGGGTCCTCACTCTTTATTAACATAAGGATTTCCCTGTATCTAGTAGGAGTTCATCGAAAACAATTAAGTATTTAGAGTTAGGTATGAGGCACTTTAGACTGGAATAGTATGTTTATCAGAAGGCAATAGTATGTATTACTTCTTAAATGGTTGCTACAAGAGTTAAATGAGAGATCTTTTCCTTGTATTTTGACTCAGCATTTAAAGCAAAAAGTTTGTCAGCTGACTGCAGGAAAAGGAAGAGAACTGGGAATGAGAGGGGAAAAAAGTCATTAATATTTTAGGAAGCAGTTAATTCCTAATACTATTTTATTAATTTCTTATTTTGAGTTTCTAACAAAAGGCTTTGTCATTCTAAGTGATTATCAAGGAGGAGTCAATACTTTGATCAATCTTTATATTGATCAAGCATACAAGAAGACAGGGAAATGTTGCAATGAATTTTGTGTCCTCAAACATCATGTATCCCCCTGTGTTATGTTCCTATCGGAGTTTCTAGTCTTCTATGGCTAATTAAAAATAAACTTCTTTTCTGTGCGGTGGTTTTTGTGGCCTACATCAGGGAAGTCTGTCTTTTGTGAATGAGATTTGCAGTAGAAAGACTGTGATCTGTAGCTTTCAGCTCTTTTGAGTATCTGCAAGGTCTAGCAGGGTCTTTGCTATAGTACATCAGAAATGTTATTTTATTAGTAACTCAATTTTTGAATTTTTTCTTGCAGAATCCAGTGAAATTCAATTTTGGGCAGATCAGAACATTTGGCCAACCTCTGCTGTCAAGCCTGCTGATGCAGACCAATAGCCCAGTAGTCATTAATTTCTAAATACTACATTCTGTAATAATAACCTGTTGTGTGGTTCTAACTTGTTTCCGTGCATTATACCTCTCCATCTGATTATAGATTCTTTGAAATTCCAGTAATACTTATTATAATCTGGTTTTCTCATATTTCTTTCATATTTGCATACTTTGAAACCATGCTTTGTACATGCAAACTGGATGTACCTCAGTAAAAATATTCAGTGTCTGAGGAGACATCAAAGTAAAGGTCTCTGTTTTCTTTCAAAAACATGGCATCAAGCATCTTGTTCTCTGGGCTCTAAGTGCATTTACATAATTGATAGCAGAAGTACCTGGCCAAGTCATCTCATGGTAGGTAGCACTGCTACAGACCAGCACATCCCTAAATATATTTTGTAGTGCCTTTCTCATGTACCTAAACTGCTACAATTAAGTGTGCAGTTTTAATCTATTCAATATTTTGGTAAATATAGATTGCCCAGGACCCTCTGATGTATAATTATATGTTTGAATGAGCACAGTAGCAGGCATTTGTTCTGTAGACATGTTAGGAGAATTATAATTGATGCGTTTTTTATCACTGAATGAAAGAAAGATAAAAGTGCTGCTATAAACTGAAAGTTGAAATAAATTATGTAAAATACATAATTCGCATAATGACTGTCCCTTTATAAATGTTCGTATTAAGTAACCATATCATTTGGGATAATTCCTCCTTGAGGAATGCTGTGAAAGAACAGCTCATTCATTATCTTGACTTGGTGAATTGCTCTAAAACAGCTCCTCTGATGAGAAAATTGATTTAGCCTTTCTTTAAACTATTGAAAATAATGCTTGAATTCTATACTTTCCTGTCCAGAAAGTCTCGGTATCTGTGTCTGCTATATGGCTTTGACTAGTTAAACTGGAGCTCCCTCAAAAACACACACATCTACCTCTCATCTGCATGCATATACACATACAGAAACTTAAAAACCCCACCTGGTCTGTTAATCAGACTGACAGAGTAATCACTCAGCTGCTGTAATGTAGCTCCCTTGATTCATTGATGGCAATAATTACAAGTTTTGGAGTTATGCTTAGAAGTTTGGACGCCATGTATTTATCTGCAGGCAGGATACCAAGTCTGCTTACTGCCCTCGTAACAGTGTCTCTGAGAACAGGCAACAAGTCATTTCCCAAAACTTTTGTCAGGAACGTTCCTAAAATTAAAAATATGAACTTCTGAATTAAGTCTATCACTTGTAGATGTTAAAGGGGAAGTTGTGTGAGAAAAGACAGTAAAGGGAAGAGCACTTAAGTACTATTGTTAGTGTCAAAGGTTAGAGAGATACAAGGTTATGTGGGTAAGTGAAAGAGAGCAAAATTTGTGAAGCACCAGGTGGTGTAAGAGACCATCTTTTCCTCCAAAAAGAGTGATTCGTGGGGGGCTTACAATTTTCCTCAAAGGAAATTCTCTGTGGATGAAAATTAGCAAGTTGTCTTCCAAAAGTAGCATCAACAGCAAGGAGAGAAAGGAATTTTTTGCAGATCAAAAGTAAAGACTGAATAGAAGGGTTGCAGGAGGACATCCTTCAAAAGCATGTTAGTTTGGATAAGCTTCTGCCAAGAGCTGTATATATGGTTTCTTATCTACATTGATTTTCCAAATCTTTTGAGGTTGTCCACCCTGTCTCATGTTTTTTTTTAATTGTAATTGAGCTTTTCCTTATGATCAGCATATTGCTATATTTACATTCAAATCTCACTAGAAGAACACTTTAATTCATTGCATACCTTCAGCCTTTGATTTTGTCTTTGAGATTCAAAAAGACACCTTAATAACATTCTCTCTGCTCCCAAGGATTTTGGTGGAAGCAGTTTTGAAATTCAGACCAAACAGTTGTGTTTGCCAAGACCAGGGTGAGTTTGTGCAATTAGAACTTGATTCACTGTGTTTTTGACAAGTTCCCCCAGGAGGTTTCTAAACATTGAAAACCTTTTAGGATGAAGTTCATGTTTTCTGCATGTGCTTGGCAAAGGCAGATATATTGCTCTAGTATAAAAAGCTGAAATTGCATTTTTCCTCCCTCATGCTCAGGAAGTGAGCTTTTGCAGTGGGGTCAGAGAGGAGGCTGTA
The DNA here is from genome assembly GCA_013398175.1 of Climacteris rufus. Lineage (NCBI taxonomy): Eukaryota > Metazoa > Chordata > Aves > Passeriformes > Climacteridae > Climacteris > Climacteris rufus. Next base: position 621,314 of record VZRZ01004779.1, on the reverse strand, counting down.
GAAAAGAGTTATTTTCCCTAATTTTTATTCCCATTGAAGGCTATATTTTTGGGTTATGATTTTGTTCATTCTGTAAGGGATGTAATTTATGTATGTATAACATACAGAGAGTACTTAGCATCATTTCCTCAAGGGATAAGAAAATGAAAGGATTTTTGGAGAGGGGAGGGCAGATAGGAAAGGGAGAGCTTAAGCAAATAATTTCTGCAACTATTATGTGACATACACAATATTTCATGTCACTGAACTGCAGTGAATGACTAATATAATACTGTGTACTGCATGGAAGATACAGTACAGTAATCCCAGCAGCACACTAGTTTTGTGTAGCCTCTTATTATTACCAAAAATAATAAAACTAGTAGACCTGTACTTATATAGGGAGATTTTTTTTGTTGTTTTTTTTGGTGTTTTTTTTTGTTTGGTTTTTTTTTGTTTTTTTAAACTCTTGGAACAGATGTGCCTATGGCCACAGCACAGCTTTTGAGGATAAAACTGGAGGTAGAGGGGTAGCATGGAGGTGGGGTCCAGGAATGGAATAAGTTTCCTTCAGGAAATGAAGTTCTGTTTGCAGACAGTATGCTGCCACTGCTGATCCTATTAGCAGGCTAAAACTCAGACGGAGAAAATTATATAAACTTCAACTAAAAAAACAAGAGGGAGCTGGGAAGACTAAGTATATTCCATATTACTCTTGTCCCTGAAAAAAAAATTAGAGTACGGATAGCCATGTTTCGAAAAGTCAGCCTTTCTCCTTAAAACATTTGCACACAGTTTCCTTTATCTTTCCATATTAAAACTGATGTATCAATTAGCACAAGTTATGAAGAGGAAAATAATTTTGAAAAGAGTTATTACCATTTTTTAAGGAAAAGGAAGTTTGCGCTGACTATTTGCAAACCCCACATTTAAAATCATGAGATATTTCTCTCTGTGTTCCATATGCATTTTTACTTTTTGTCATCTTCCTAAGCTCTATTATTTTTTTCAATATCAGTCAAATGCAACATGTAATATTGGGGTTTTTTTCAGTGGAGATTTAATATTACTGTTTCACTACTTTAATCATAGCAAGGTGAACCCTGCACAAGCACGTGTAATTTACAGTTAAACCAAAACAAGTTGGATGAGAGTTTACTGAGATCATTGGTCCAAATCTGTCACTTCAGATCATACTAAATACACAAGGGCAAGTTTATAGTTTTGTTTGTAACCAGACCTAAATTTTGGAAACTCAGAAGACGTGATGGTAAAACTCTTCAGAGTGCATATGATCTGAAGGAATTTTGTCCAGAACAGAGTGGCTCCTCAGTCATCCATTTCTAATGTTGATGCAAGTGATTCACTTTCCATCTATAGTGAGCAACATACAGTGATCCTCTTGCTCCAGATGCTCTTTATTTCCATAACACCAATTTTATTAGGTTGCAAAGCTTATAGCGAGGAAATAACTCCTCAGGTATTTTACTTCAAATCTCTCTTCTTGGGTTTGGGCAACACTAAAAAACACCATTAAGATTTGAATACCAGGCAAGAAGGAAATTCATGTATGTGGGTATTGGGAAAGAGAAGGAGCACTATACATTTTAATGCAGCTGAAATTAGCTGGAGACAGTTGTCTTAATGCAAAATAACTTCAGTATTCTAAGTAGATCTTGCTGTTCTCAAATAGGTACAAATGGCATTAGCAATGTTTACAAATCCTGAAATGCTCCAGATACCATATTACTGTTCAACTACATTGTGGGTATATTTCTCACAATGCAGTGGTATGTGTTTTATTGCATGTCCTCCTGCAATGTTCTGATATTGTTGAAGATGATTATATAGCAATATATTTTAAATTTATTTTTGTTCTCCACATCATGGTCAGATACTAGGGTACCAGAAAGATTGACTCTTCTGTAGTGATTTCCCTTGACAGCAGACTGTAGTCTCAGTAAATCTGTAAATATAAGTATTGTGTATTATTAGTAAATGTTCATTTCTCCTATTCACGAGAGTTTTGGCTTTCATAAAGTGTGTCACTGAGGTAGTTAGAAAAACCATTACAACTGATTGGTGGTTTAGGGAAGTTTCAAGTAGAGAACAAGACACAGTTGCTTTACTGGAGTTAATTTCTTTGTCTTTTACAGATGTGCAATGTTGTAACATCACCACTTTATTTAGGAGCTTAACAGACTCAACAATTAACTGAAAAACTTTTCTCTGGTGTTTCTCATCCAGATGAATTATCTGATAGCTATTTAGCTCAACTGAGGTCAGACATGAGTGACATGGTAAAAGAAGAGTATAAGCTTACAAAAATTGGAGAAACTGAGAGAAAATCAAAGAATGCTTACTTTAAAGCATTTTTTTTAAGAAGCACTGTCAGCAGTTGTGAACAGCTATTCAATAGGTGAGAGTGATTGACACTGAACCTCAGAGTGTCGTCTTAGATGTATGAGACCTCACATTTGCCTGATGGAAAAACTAGTGGACTTGATCCTAGGTCATCCTGAGAGTGAGTGCAGACAAGCTGTGGTTTATGGTGTCTGCTCCTTCTCAGGAATGGATAAAGTGGTGTCATCTTGCTCCTGTTTGACACTAATAAGTAGATAAAACTTAAAGGGTAGCTGTAGGATGGAACAGTCCTTGTCCTCAGTAGGAAATGGTGATCACTGTAGTTCCTGGTCACTACACATCTCAAGATGTGAGACCTTCTAGTGTCTGTCCTTCCTTGTGCACTGGCTTGTTTTCAAACACAATTTGTTTCTAATGTAAGAGAATGAATGGATATCCATTAATTCTTCACACTGCTAGCAATATTTGTCCTATCAAGGAACTAGCAATTACCACTGTGGAAAAGTTTTGTGTTAGATGATGCTCAAAGACAGACAAAATACAACTCCAGACCTAGAGAATTCCATTGCTAAAGAAAACCCAAGAGTTATAACTCATTAGACAGGTGGGTACAAGCATTAGTAACTTTATTGGTCAGGATGACAGGTAATCCAGGATAGTTAATACATGACATCCTAATGTTTGTCATAGCAAAAGAGAATTGTAAAGAAGAATAAGAAAGTATAAAGCTCTGCAGCTGATAGAGAACTGCTCAGGGGAAAAATTCTCTAAATAGAGAAAAAGGTGGTAGCCTGAATTTGTAGACTTATCGAAGGAGTAACTGTCATGTAGAAAGCCTGTGCATAGGGTATTGAAACATCCAAAAGAATTTGAGTGAAAGAAACTGGCCTCTATTTTATTGTATGAAGGAGAAGAATGTCATGGTCAAAAAACAGAGTAGGAGAATGGTCTTCGCATCAGCATTTCTGTATCAGGGGAGAACAACTTCACCCATGACGGCCAGAGGGAAAGGTGCCAATGTAACTGAGCAGCAGATGATGAGAGCCTCGATAAACTAAATTTTAGCTGTGGGGTTTGGGAGGGATTTTCATACCTGTGATATGTTATGCAAAACAAGTCTGCAGTATCAAGGCACTACAAGGTTGTGAGGAGTGAATAGAGGATGATACCCAAGCCATAGTCACAGCAAGGAGAGAGGGAGATGCCATCATGAATCAGGCATCTGTCAGTAAGTACAGGCATGGGTATGAGGCTTTCAGTGAAATTCAAGCATTTCTTATTTTGGGTGGACTTAAATATTGAGATTATTTTGAGCTTCCTGTGGAAAGGCTAAATACCAATTCAGACAGTTCATACACAGCTTTGTCTATGCTCAAAATGCATTAATGTGTAGATTCAAAGTGCAGAGAGTGCAGAGTGCAGAGTGCAAAGGGCTTGTTTGGGTCCTATATGTCCTGGGAATTGTTGTCTTTAAATAAGCAGAAATGGATAATAGACTGAAGGATTCTGTAATGCTTTTTTTAATGGAAGGGGTCATTCAAGGCCAAACATGCATTGCTGCTCTAACTCTCAAAGACGGAAGTATTGCTGTCATATTATCATTTTGTCAAGTAAGAGAGAAAATGAGAAAGATTTGCAGTGGTCTTTCTAGAAAGACCAGGAGCTTAAAGAACCTAAGCAAAGACTGAGGAAGAATGAGCACAGAGATGATGGATAACAACAGCAGAGTTGTACGTTCATGCCTTGCATTGCCCTACAGTGCAGGGATAGCCTCCCTGTACCTGTGTCTGGTCCTGGAAGCTGTCTTCAGTCTTCTGTCTCAGCAGCTTAGATCTCAACCAAAGCAGTTATTCCACCATTACAGTAATTTTTCCATATTTTGAATTCTTTAAATCAAGACTAAGTGATAAAAGGTGACGCAGTGTCTTCAGTTAGGGACTTGATGCCGCAGTTCCTGATGGGGTTTTGTGATTATTACTGTCAGTAAGAATCCAGACAGGTGAAGCAAAAATAGATGACCAGATCAAATACAATTTTCTGGACTTGAAAACTATGAATAGATTAGCACTGATAGTACCAACATGAAGGAGGAGGTCTTTTGAAGAATAACATGTCATCTTTTACTGTGTGAGCTAAGTAGCCCCACTGAAGCCATTCAAGTATGTGGTAGGTGGTAATGTCAAGAGTAGATGTATATTTTTTGTTTAACAAGGGCTAAAATCAGCAATGCCTATCAAACTTTAATCTTCTATTTGTCAAAGAACAGAAGGCCATAAACTGAGCAGTAAGTTTGATCTCACAGGCATGGAAGTGAGTTCTAGTCATGGCTGCTGACTTCCTTTCTTATGTATGTTTGAATGAAATACTATAAATATGTTTGCATTTTAGCAGCTTACAGCTGCAGAGATCTCAGCTGTAGAAATCACTGCAAGTTGTAGCACTGCAATGAAGTTAGAGATAACTGCAGAGGAGTTGGGCCTTTGTCTCTGGATTCCAGCTGTTCTTTTCTTACTTCAAACACTTACTTCAAAAATACACAATCACTGCCTCTCCTTAAATGTCTTCTAGATGTCTGTGTGTCTGTCATGTTCTAAGATGCAAAGATACCTGAAAACAATCTTCACTCAAAAAGATTTTAATAAATAAATGCTATAAAAAACTAGCTATATAAAAATATGTTATAGGCAGTTACTGAAACATATATATGCATTCTATGCATTTTCTAAGTTCCTGCCCTGTTTTTGTTTATTATTTTTAGACATTTAAAGTACGAATGTGTTCATAGCATTAAATATAGCATATCATTACTACTTAAAGCAGAAATATTCAGTGTGCATTTTCCTGATTATTTTTCCTGATTATGTCTGAACAGTGTTTATGTGATTTTTTGTGTTATTTCATATTTACTGTGTACAAACACTCTAAGAGCTACATTCAAACAGGAAGAGAGATGAAATTGCGGCACATTTGTTCACTATTAGTAGTTAGTGATTTCTAATCATAGTCCCACATTCTCTGTGGCAGTTCTCCCTGGGGAGAAAGAGGCTTGTGACTGAGGGATGTGGGGCTGTGTATGTGTGAAGCATGGGATGAGGTTTGCTGAGGGCTGGTATCCCCCTCTCAAACAGCTAATGATCCTGCCTTAATCCTGCCAGCACCTGCTCCTCATCCTCTGGGCTCCAGAAACACGGCCCAGAACCTGCAACAAAAAACACCAAGGAGCAATCCTGCATCTGGCCAGGGCACTGGGCACTGCCAATATGCCCCTGGACAGCTGTGTATTCTGTCTTGAGGTCAGGACAGAGCTGCCCAGGAAATGCCTTCTCTTTTCCTCAGATGATGGCAGAAAAGGGCCAGATCATATCAGAAAGTCTGGCATCGATGCTCAGTTACAATTGCTAAAAATATCTTTACTTAAAGAGTTACCAAACTGATGCTACCAGCTGCACTGTAGGGTCTTAAACCAACACCTGATGTTGCAGCAGAGAGTATGTACATTTGTTTGGCCAGAGAGTATGTGCATTTGTTTGGCCTGAGTAGCTAGAAGCAGAGCGAAGACAATCAAAATACCATGATCTCCTCAGGTTTTTTCTGTGCTTCTGCATTTAATGAGGTAGCTGATGGTAATCAGAGGTGCTCTCTTTGTCCATTGCAACACCAGGATGGACCCCTCAGTGATCTTAAATTCATGCTCTGGCTGCCCTTTCCTCAATGACTAGAGTGAAATGAGGCAATAACCTCATTTGATTTGCACATGCCACAAAACTTCCTGCTGAGGTTAGAGACCTTTGTGCAGCTGATTTAAGCCTGCTCGTTCTTGGTTGGCTTTTTCTTCATACACTGAGTAGATGTATGCTGCAGTCCCATCCTCCCCAGGTTGGAAGCCACTGAAGCAAATGAATATTAGAAATCTGATGCTGATGGATTTAAAGGAGAAACAACCTGTTCATGCAGTATAAAAAGTACACATATGAGTTAACAGTATGGTTGTATGGCTGCATTTTTCAAATTTTACAATGCATTCTAAATAGGATATTTTGGGCCCAGTTCCTAATGAGATCCCAGAAATAGCAGAGTACAGGCACCTCTGCAATAAGGACTAAAGCTGGTCAAGTGAACTTTGCATAATTATGAGCTGAGAACTGAAAGAACATGGCACATGGCACTCATGTCCCAGTGGTGAGCACAGACTGATATGAGAGACCACAGAGAGAAAGTACCATGTAGGGAAGCATGATGCAGGCCTGAGCTGTCTTCCACTGTGAGAAATGTTTGGATTTATGGGCTTGTACATTTGCACTATTTGTGTCCCTATTAATAAGTCAAGTGGAATATACCTACAACGCAACTTGAATTCCTCAGAAAAATGGTTTTCTGGATAGTGCTGAAATTGTCTTTTGTCAGTAAAGAAAATTGTCAGTAAGGAAAAAAGTAAAAATAGCAGAGTCAAAAGATTTTGGACAACATTTTCTCACAATCTAGATAGTAAAATGGCCACTTTGTTGGGTTCGGATTTGACAACCTGATATTGGCATTAGCCTGATAAGATAACAATCATCTGCTTTTCTTCAGCACAGTAATAATACTATAGCTATGTGTCTGCAGGTTATATCTCTCTGTGCACAGTAACACTCACACTTACCAAAGCTGTGAGTCAAATGAAGCTCTAAAGGCTATTTAATCCCTAACTTGAAGCTTCATTTTCCTAACTGCTGCAGCTGTAGTGATTTCCATGGAAAGCAGTAGATTTAACTCATTATTTTAGCTTCCTTTTCTTAAAATTCCTTTCAAATACATTTTATTGTGTTTTGTTTTATTTGTTGGTAACTTTTTTATTATTTTATTTCTGTAATTTCATGGGACTGTTCTGAAAGAACAGACTGTATAAACATTCTTATAAAGGTGTTGCATTCAAAATGTTATTTATGGGTCAGGAAAGACCTTTATATATAAAACCAAAATTTTATTATTAGTGTAAATTTGGGCAGTGTAATCCAATAATCATTATTAGCTGAGATCTAATTTTTAGAGAAAATAATAATTCTGTGCAGAAAGGAGTTTCAGTAGTAGTAGTAGTAATAATAATAGTAATAATAATGTTGTCAAAATTCTTATACACACAGTTTTGATTGCTTTTCCTGATGTTTCATCCACCCTCTCTATGCTCCTCTGGGTCCTGAAATGGGCAGTTTCAGTCTGATGGAGTTCAGCAGGAGCATTATAGCCTGTCAGTGGCTTTGCTGGGAAGGATACGATGTTCATCATGATGGTGTCTTTTTCATTATGCTAGGAGCTGCTTGGGGCTATTTTTATGTTTGATAACACACATTTAGACCTTGCTGTTTCCTCCTTGATCGGAAGCTCCACATTACAGATAGGTTTTACAGACAGTGCCTTTCACAAATATTAGATACTACTTTGTTCTCCTTGTTACCCCTAAAAGTAACTTTGCTCAGGCCAGATCTGCATTTCTTTAGCTGAATGCCAGTGAATTGTTTATAGCTGTGAGGTCTCCAGTACCAACCTGTGCCCATCTCTCTAGTTATGGCCACATCATATTACAGTGCTGCAAGGTAATAGAGGTCATGATACAAATCAGGCGTGCTTCACAGAGTATGGGGCTTATATGTAGAAAATGTTATTGTAAGGTAATACTCATCCAGATCAAAAAAAACACTTTTTAATAAAAAACTCAGGTGGAAGCACACAGACTGATACAAAATTATGTGTGGTGGAATTTTATCTGTAAATCAACAAAGGCACAGTATGAACCATGGAGCAAGGCAGGACCAGGAGACCAGATTTAAAATCCCATGTTTACTTCTTTCTAATGCAAAGTCCACAGCTATCCATTTATTTATTTTCAGAAATATGTAATGTATTTCTTCCTATTTATTCCTGGGTGAGAGTATGTATGAGTTAACAAGAGACACCAGTCCAGAGATGTATATTAGATACTGTGAACTGAACGTGTACAAATGCATGTAAGTGTACAATGCATAAAATTTCTATATTGTGGCATTTTTTTAATGTCTACCACCTGCAAGGGGATGTCTACAGATACAGGGTAAGGGACTGTGCAGCTGGACAGGTATTGCTAGGAGTGCATGCATTACATTAGTGATAAGGCAAAAGGAGAGCATCCTTATTTCTTCTAGATCTATAAATTGGTGCTTTCTGCATTGCTGTGAACATTAAGAATAGGTAAAGGGTGTCAGGTTTTCTCCTTGATTGCACTCCTGTTAATCCACTTAACTCAATATCACAAATAGCACAAATCACCTGTTGTTAGTGATTGGGCTGTGATATTCCCTGACAATAAAACTCTTCCATTTCTCTTCCATTATAAAATTGATGGAGAGCTTAGCAACTCTTGGAAGTTAAGTTATATAGAGTGATTAATCTTTCAGATATCATATTATCATAGACTATCTTGAGTTGAAAAGGACCCAGAAGGCCTACTTCTGGCCCTGCACAGGACAACCCCAAGAATCAGACCGTAGTCCTGAGAACATTGTCCAAATGCTTCTTGAACTCTGCCAGGCTTGATGCTGTGACCACTTCCCTTGGGAGCCTGTTCCAGTGCCCAACCACCCTCTGGGTGAAGAATCTTTTTCTAATATCCAACCTAAATTTTCCCTGACAAAACTTCAGTCCATTGCCTCCAATCTTGTCATTGGTGACCATAGACAAGAGATGAGTGTCTGCCCCTCCTCTTCCCCTCACAGGAAGTTGTAACTGCAATGGGGTTTTCCCTCAGTCTCCTCTTCTCCAGGCTGAACAAACCAAGTGACCTCAGCCGCTCCTCACATGGCTTCCTCTCAAGGCCCTCAACATCTTTGTTGCCCTCCTTTGGACACTCTCTAATTGATTGATATCCTTCCTACATTGTGGCCCCCAAAACTTCACACAGGACTCAAGATGAGGCCAGTCCAGTGTAGAGCACAGCGGGACAATCCCCTCCCTTGCCCAGCTGGCAATGCTGTGCCTGATACCCCCCAGGACAGGGTTGGCCCTCCTGGCTGCCATGGCACTGCTGACTCAAATTCAACTTGCCCTCAACCAGGACCCCCAGGTCCCTTTCCATGGCACTGCTTTCCAGCATCTCATTCACTAGTCTGCACCTACATCCAGGGTTGCCCCATCCCAGGTGCAGAATTCGTCACTTTGTTAAACTTCAAACAATTGGTGATTGCCCAGCCCTCTAATTTGCCGAGATCTCTCTGCAGGGCCTCTCTGTCTCTGAGGGAGTCTACAGGTCCTCCAGTTTACTAGGTGTTTCTTAGTTTTGAATATTCCTTTTCCCCATTACTCTGTAAGGAAACTTTCCATTCTTATAAAACTGAAAATCAAATAATGGAATTGGTTCTCAGGGGGTCATGGCTGTGCTGGAATGGTTTTCATGTGGAGGAATCACAGGTCAGTCATGGAGTTCTTCACATTTCAGATTCCTTTATTTTATTTTGAGTAATTTAGGTGCTTCTTGCACTAGCTTGTTGGATACAAATCCAGGGTTATGCATGGGAATGGGGACAGTGTGTTTTTTACAGCAGATCACCAACAGTCTGCAGTGCACTGGCAGTAATGACACTGGCAGTAATCATACTGATTCTATCATTATTGCTAGACTTTCAGTCTGGGCTCTAATGAGCTGTGCTATCATACCCATTTTCAAGTGACTGATGGTGGGTGCAGTTAACCAAGTGAAAAATTCCTTTAAACGCAGTTCTTCCTTAGTTGGGTTACCACATGTTACCAAATATGCATAATGCTAGGTAAGAGCTTCTACATTTTCAACATTACCTTGTCAGCTGAAATATAGCAGTGGAGAAAACTGTGCTTGGGTTGATTCCAGAAGATGATGCTGAAGAACCTGCACTTGCAGTGATTTATTTAAATGTATTAAGGTGAAATACAGAAAACACCCTGTAAGTTGAACAAGTAGACTACAAATACATGTAATATTTGTAAGGTTCAGGCCTTCTTTGCCAATTTTGTACCTGTAAACTGTTTGCCAAATTAAAGGTTACTAAAATTATAACTAGTATATCAAGGTTTTTATGTAGGTATTCTTCATATTACAAGGTTTTAAATAGGTATTCTTATCCTTAGACTATTTTGTACTATCAGCTGGTATGGTGGGTTCAGTGTTGTCATTCCGAAGTGAACTTTTATACACATAATTACATGGAGCTGGGGTAAAAATTATATTGTAATATGTAATATAAATAACGTATGCTATTTCAAGTGGGAAAGTCAAACTTTAAGTAAGAAAATCCAGTAATGGGAGGCTTAAAAATAGAACATTTCTCTTTTATTAATTGAAGCCATTTTAGAGGCAAAAATATACCATGAAAGCTTATTTTTAGGCTCTTATTTTTCCTTTTTTAACAGGACTGGGAGTTTCCACATTTTATGGGTGATGTTGAAGTGAATCTTCCAGGCTTGCCCTCTGCACATATGCAGTTCAAAGTACCTTATTTCCAAAAGATATTCAAAGAGGAGTATCACATACATATAACAGGTATGTAATCTTATAGACCATGACACGGTCACAGAGTGAACTACTGTGTAAAAAATCTATGCTACCATGTTCTTAACCATGTTCTTTTGTGTATGTGTCCCAGATTTTTTTTCTATCTCTTTATCTGTCCATATCCATATTCTCCATATATAAACATCTCAAGGAAATGAGGAACCCATATCTTACAAATCAGAGAGACCTGCTGTTTTTCATGTGACAATAAGTAATACATAATGTAACTTCAGAGATATGTTATCTAAAATTACTTTCTCAGGGAAATTAGCAGTTTATTTCATCTTCAAATATCTTATGCTTTCAGATGCCTTTGCTATGATTTATGCTAATATCTTTTCATAACTTCGGTCATTCTCATCTGGCAAAGGCCACTCATAACCGTACTTCCATCAGTCATCTAACAAGAAACAGACAGTTAAATAACCTCAAATAAAATAGAAATGCAGTTATTCAAATGGATGATACATATAGATAAAAAGTACCTGATCCTTGCATACTGTGAGCCAGTATTTTAATAACAGTAGGGAATGAAAAAGAGAAGAAGGTTAAATAGGGATAAATATTTTGGTTTTACCTTCAAGCTTTACAGAAGGAGTATAGCTCCTCTCTCTACACTGAGAAGAGATGGATAATAATAGATAACAGAAGACTGCAGGTGTGAGTTGGCAGGGGTCTTTAACTGGCAATATAAAAAGTCACAGCACATGACGCCACACAGGAATAAGATAGATGAGGGCAACCAAGGACACATCCATATGAAACTCCTGCAGACCAGGACAAAAGGAGCATTCAGAGATGATACAAAGATAAGGCCAAGAGCTAGCAGGTGAGTCACAAGCTCAGCAGACAGCAAAAGCCAAGGGAAGAAAATGTGTCAAGGAAAGAATGATGAACACAGCATTGAGCTGAGATAGACCGGATGAGGTCTCAGATAAGGCATTTTTAGCAGAGAAGGCAGAAAAGAAATTAAAAAACAGAAAAGAAGATAAAACTAATGCAGAAGTTACCTGTTGGTTATTGAATGAGGGAAGGCAAATGGGTCAGCAGGAATTACAGATGGAGGAATAGAAAGTTTTTCAAAATTGGATGTAGGAGCCCTGCTGGGATGCTGAGAGAGAACAACCAGCCAGGAAGTAGAAAGAAGGGCTGGGACACATCTGAGGAAGATCATTAGAGTCATTAGTGATTTATGGAACAAGATAAAGTAAATTATGTCCCAATCAGGGACTAGAAAGTGTAGGGTGAAAGGAAATGTGATGTAGACGTGATGAACACATTTTTGTCTTCCAAGTGAACAAAAAGGAACAGAGGAAAAAAAAAAGTTAAACATCCAATATTTTATGTGAATTATAGCTATGATATTCAGGGATAGAAAAAAGTCTAGTCCCTAGACTCGGGAATGAATTTGGAGGGGCTTAGTCCCACAAGATTCCCAGATGCTGTACTGTTATTCCATTGTATAAGGAAAGGTAGTGGAATGGATGCATAGTGGAGCAGGAACAATGACTGAGGTATGGCAGGTTGGGTTGTATCACCAAATGCAGAAACTTGGCATATAATTAATGGGTGATAAGAGAGGGATTGAAGAGCAAAGAACAGTTTTGCATTGTAGAAGAGATAGGGACATTGATGATAATCAGGGATAATCAAAGGATAAACAAAAACAAAGAACATAAATTTGGGATCAGAAATGCAATTTGCTAGCAGTGCTGCTGTTAGAAAACAGGCCAACCAAATGAAACTAATATTTATGCATTGTAAAATCTTCTGCAGAGAGGACTGAAGTCCTTTCTGTTTTTCTAGTGAGAAAGCATTCTTTTAATGAGGATGAGATAATGAATGAAGGTTGAGGAAAATTTTTCCCTGCTCAGCATTAACAAGATCCATTTATTAGATTCACTAGACAAATCAATCCATTTGACTGCACATCACGTATCCTTTCTACTGAGTGCCTGTTTTTTCTCAGTGCTACACCACCCTTTAGGAGATCTAATAAGCAGTCATAACACATGGACAAGAACATCCCTTTGGGTAAGTTTTGCTTGAACCATCTGTTCTTGCCATAAGTTCTTGTCTTAGGTTAGGGCATCATCTTGGGTAATTTTCAAGCTCTAGTTACTGTGTGGATGTGCAGATAATTGAATATTCTACTCAAATCAAGGTGCTAATAAAAGAAAACTGTTTATATATATATACACACACACACACACATATAACAAGATTAATATAATCCAATCTAAAATGAGGGTAGAGAGTGATGCATGTGAATGCAACTGCAGCAGATGACTTGGGGGTAGGACAATGATAACAACAGGGAGTCCAGTCTATTTAAGCCCTGTTTAATCCAGAATGTTAAATTGAACCATAGGACTTCTTTTAAGTAACAAGCAGGAAAAGAAGACTGAGACCTGAAGAATATTTCTTTTAGTACTAGCTGTATAGATAATCCAGGCTGTAACTCTGTGACCTGTGCTCTGACTTTTAGAAACTGGAAACCATTTTCTCCCAAGTAGCAAGGAGAAAGAAAGCATGGCTGAAATAATATTTGCCATATTTTTGCTGCCAAATTTTACTTTTCATTAGTTCTTATACAGTCCTTTTTAGTCACTGTTGATCGATATAAATAAAAGCAGCCCTATTCAACATTGTTTTTTCAAATAAGCAATGGTAAGGAAGAAGCAGCTCTAAGGAAAGGGACATTCAGAAGAGTAAAGGACTTCAAGCCACCTTTCTGTTGGTTTGTTCTTTGTGCAAGTTCTGTACAGATGAAGAATTTCGTGCTTGCATTCTCTGTGTTGCCAACTCTCCTGATTTTATCACAAGTTTTAAGATAGTTGTTTGTCTTTTTCTTTTTTTTTACTACTTTTCTCAAAGATTTATCTCCTAAATTCAGTCACTAAATGGGAATTTCAGCTTTCTTAAAATAAAGAACATGATTGCAGAGAAAAAAAAATTGAAGTTTGCTTCTGCATAATACAATGTCTAAAAAGGCAGATAAATACAACACTAAGTTTAATATTTTAACCTATGCTACTTTAAACTAATAACATGCTTTCTTAGGCCTGACTTGTGATTTCTGAATGTTATGAGTTGGCAGTAATATTGAATTTACATCTCCTGACTGTAGCTGATATGCTTCAGTATAATTTTGAATTTACTATGAAAAGCATATATTATTTTTACTGGTAACTGAATACCTTACTTTACTCACCTTTCTTTGCATCTAGGAACTCCTTGCAAGCATCTACTGAGTGTTAAATATTTTCATCCTATTTTGATAGCCACTTTTTTTTTATGAACATCAAAAATAACTTGAATTCCTGCATCCATATCATGGTTTAGCCCTGGCCAAAGACCAAGGCCCCACGAAAGCCCTCTCGTCCCCCCTCTAGAGATGGACAGGGGAAGGAATTTGTTACCAAGCTGAGATAAGAACACTGAGAGGGGAAAAAAAACCTAATTAAAGCAAGCTAAAACAGGCTCAAAACTTATAAGTGATAAAGTGAATTTATTACAGAATTAAAGGAGCAAGCAAAAAAACATCTTTTTAAACACTCTTTCTCTTTTCTCCCCTTCCAGCAGCAGACTTCTCCCAGAAGGTAAAGGGAACCTGGGGGATTTTTCCTCCTAGTTAGTTCAGTCCTCAGATGTCTTCTTTTCTTGGCAAAATACCTGGAAGGGAGGTTGGGTTTTTTCTTCCGTCTCTTACCCCTAGTTCGCAGATACTCTCTCTCTCTCTTTTTTGGCACCGTGGCAGGTTCGCAGAAGTTGGCAGGCAGCCCGCCCGGACCTGCCGCCACTTTTTTTTGTCCCAGGTCAGGCTGATCCAAACGTAGGGTAAGGGCGACACACAGCTTCTTTAACTTAATTGACTCCTTCAGTCCTCTGGAGCAGAAGCCTCGTTATCTGCATCAATTCCTCACCAGACCAAAGCACCTCCTGTAGAAGTTCACCCCCTCCTGCCCCTTAGTGGAGTGGATCTCGGCTCCATCATGGACCCTCAGGGTACAGGAAAACACTGCATTTGGTAGATCCCTTACCACAGGCCGTGGAGATGTTTCAGCTCCCAGGATTAAAGGACCTCCTCCTCCCTCCTTCCTGTTCTTGGCTGGCTTTGCTGGTGTTCATATCTGTTGTTTTTTCTACATCCTTATTTCCCTGCCTATCTAAAACTACATGACTACATTTCTATAACTACATGGCATGCGCATGCCTACTTCCCAATTTGCTTCTAAATATGTTGTCACAGAGGCGTTACCTTCCTTCCTAATTGGCCCAGGAGTGACTAACAGCCCGTCCATCAGAGATAGGCCCTGGCTGGACAGCTGTGGAAGCTTCTGGCAGCTCTTTACAGGAGCCATCTTTTGGCCGCTATCACACCCAAAAAGCTAGACCCCCCTCAAACTACCACAATCTGCTTAGCTCATCTGGATTTCCCTTGACAGATGGTTCATTGCAAAGTGTGTGCTTTCCTTTTTAGGCTGATGTTTATGAAAATATATAGTCTATCCTAGTTTCTATAATACCCAGGGAAATTTGTAAAACATAAAAGTAAATTTTGTTATTTCAGATTGTTTCATGGTTAAAAGGCACTGGAAGGAAGCTACCTGGTACCCTTTAATAGCAGCACTGGAAATCCAAGAGCATCTGCTGTCAAGTATGCAGATAACTTTCAAACAGAAAATGTTAAGATTTAGGTATGAAAACAGATGGGAGATTTTTCTGGCTGTTTATAACATGTTTCTGAGTGCTGATCTAGCCCAAGTACCCTTCCATCCAAAGGAGAAATGTTCACCTTCATAGCTGGGGAGTTGCGAGCATGGCTGATTTGTGGAGTTAAATCTAGTGTGTCTGGATTCAGCCCAAGCATTGCCTACACAGAGTAGCCTGAGGAAGTCTGTAGGCAAAAATAGAAAGGTTAGAGGTAAAAACAAAGCTGTCCATGCACACAGATGTGAAAAAACCTCAGAGTATTTACATCTTAGATCAGCTGTGAGTGGTCTGTCTGTATGCATGTATCTATCTAATAACACTAACATGACAGAGGATAGGAAGAACATTTCAAAGGTTTTACAGCAGTGTCTGAATGGTTTTAGACACAAATTACAATTAAGATAGGAGTCTAAAGTCAACATTTCCTACACTAGCCTCTGGCTGTGGTTGCACTGCATGAGGTTGCTTGCATCTAGCTTTATTAAGTAGAATTTTCACATTACCTCTTGACTTCAGGAAAGATGCTGAGGACTGGCTTCTACATGAGATCCTTTTATTTTGAGAAATGAATGGTCTGCTCCAGAGTGGACATACAAGAATAAAACTGCTCCAGAATCAGCAGCTGGTTTGGAATATTGGGATATATTCCAAATGTTGTATGTGGGATTGCCCAAAAATCTTGTTCAGATGGTAATGTGAATTTCTGGAAAAAGGAAAAATAAAAATCCATACCTCTTTCAATATGAGAAGGCCCCTGGCATTCATGTGCAGTGCACAGTTGTTCAGCTTCAGCAGAGAGGGGAGACTGTTTCTAGGCAGAGTTCTGTATAGGCTGGTGTTCAGAGCACGGTCCTATGATGCAGGTCCAAACTGCGACAAGTGGAGATTATTCTGGAGTCAAGGTTTCCCTTCTGGTGGGTGCTCTAGCCAGGACGATTCAATCCTTTTAAACAGCCATGCTTTCTCTGAAAACAGGAATGAATTTTCATCCCCAAATACTGGTTGTAGGCTACAATGCCATTAAAAACATTTCACATTTTGCATCACAGCCTGACAAGGACACTCACACTCTTGGTTAACTACATACTGCCAGTTTTCCTTTTGGAGGATTTTATTGCAGCAAATTGCAGTATCATACCACATTTCCAAATACACCAAATCAGACTCCTAACTCTCCAAATATGATGTGTAGCATGTAAGAATGCTGTGGAAGCCGGTTATTAACCAGGTCTTTTTTTATGTAGCCCATGGCTGAATGAAACAGCCTATTTTCCCACAGGATTTTCTTCATGTTATCTTCATTGAAGACTGGTGGCTGAAATTATTGACTAGCCTTCCAGTCTTTAGAGCTGATCTTGCTGCATCCCTCCATTTCAGATTTTGTCTTTGAATAAACCACCTTCCATCTAAGAAGGGCTGAGTGAGGCCATGTATATTCTTGGCCACACAAACTTCACTGGAGTAGAGCCAGTCCTAAAGCAACAGTGATACTGATCCTACAGAAATTGGCTAAGAGACTAGTTAAAAGACTATGTAGTGTGGGGCTCCATTTTTCCTTGTCATTTTTCATCTGGACTGAAACTTCAAATACTTTTTATTACAATTAATGTCGATAGCTTCATAATGTATTTATTACGACCCTTTGCAGAACTACAAACTTGAACTTATGGGCAATATCAAAGGTAATGATTGACTTTTAATTTACCTTTCTTATTTCCTATATAAGTTTGATATATGACTTGAAGTGTGCTATAAAAAGCATTATGCTAAAGTTAATTTGCAATAGACAATCATGTCATATACATAGATTATACACACATAAAGTCATAGTGTTAAAGGCTGGTTAATATACTAAGTCTCTATAACCATATATAAACACAATGACATCTTTCTGTTCCAAAACATTGCTGATCTAGAAGGATTGCTTTGTTGGCTTATTTGACTGTCATGCCTGCTAGTACAGCAGTAAAGTACTTGTCTTGAAGAGAGATAGATGGCAGAGGACACTGTATTCTAGAAAGAGGCAAATATTTTCTGTAAGTAGCCAAGACAGCACTAACTCAGTCATTTTGTGTCTAAGGAGATTAATGCAGCCCTTGGCCACAGGGATTACTGAGTAGGAGCAGAAAGAAGTCATAGTATTCATATATGGTTATAGTGAGATTGTTACTCATACACAGCCTTTGGTTCTGGTGACAACAATATTCAAAAGAAAAAGAAAAGTCATAGAGCTCATCAAGCATGACAGTGATGCAAAGGATGTAAAAATTGTCTAGAAATGAGAAATTTAGGGAATTTTGAGAAAATCTGCTATAGAACAGCAGCTGTTCTCAGCAACTAGCTGCCACTTAGACATATAGGTTGCAGTTTATCTTCGTTAAATGGGGTGATGGACCTGAGCTGTTTGCATAGCCCACACTGATCCAACAATCCCAACAGCAGAGCTCAGGGCTTTGCTTCTGCTTGCCTAACTCTGACTAGAAACTGAGTGAGGGATTTTCAAGGTCATGCTTTTTATGAAACAGGAGCAACATATCTCTCTTAGATCAGATGAGCACCTAAATTCTTAATGTAAAAGGGGTGGAGCATTTTTAAATTTCCATTGTAATTTGTGTTTAGCCTAAGGAAATGAGAATTATGTGATTTTGTTCTCTATGTGGGTTGGTCTCACTCAGCATCAAATAACTTTTGAACTCATGGCCATTTTCAAAATATTTTCAGACAGTGAGAATATGAAAAATAGTGATATTATCATAGTGTCCTAAGAAATGGTGGCAAGGTAAAGAAGAGTCATCTAAGTTAGTGCCCAGCTGAAGAAAAAGCAAGAAGTCAGTGACTATATCCTGCTTCCCAGCAGCTATTGATCAGTGAATCCTGTGTCTCTCTGTTGAAAGACAGACGCGATGGGGAAACTAGAGTTATTCAGATGGAGAGAAACAAGGAAATACATGGCAAACATCCACAGGAAACATCCAGTTACATTGTATTGTTTGTTATATTATTTTGTATTTTAGCATTACTTGCAATGTCTTTGTGTTGATTTAAGAAACTTAAATATTATGAAATGTGGTGATAATATTCTGAAAAGATAATTTTCTTTAACATGTTAGTTATAATATTGACAAAATCCCAGGGAGAAATCATAGAATGGTTTCGGTTGGAAAGGACTCCAAAGATCATTTTGTTTCAACCCTTCTACCATGAGCAGGGACACCTTCCACTACACCAATTTGCTCCCAACCCCATCCACCTTTACTTTGATAGAGGAGTTATTCAGGAATTATAGGATTGACTGCAAGGTCTTTTCAGTGCAATTTTGGTTTTAGACAGTGACAATAACATGAGAGAATGAACATTCTTGTTAATTTTCAATCTATTTAAGCTAAACTGAAGAGAACTATTAAACATAATGGCTGAAATCAAGAAGTTACTCTCCTTACCCTCCTGGGGAATTCTGGTTGCACAGTTCGAACACACATACTTTCAGGAACTGGAATAATTTATATTCTTTGCAAGTCAATAGCCTGAGTAATTTGATAGATCCTCTGATACATTCATTTTCTTTTTCACTTGAGCCATATTTAAATATGATTCCAGCACAGACCAGAATAATTCATCACCAGCAAGAACATTCCTCCACATATGTCTTTTCATTTAATGCTGACATGTAGATTTGCCAGGTTCTTGGGTGGTGGTAGTCATCACTGCACAGGTACAGTCTTAACATATGTCCAACTAGAATGTAAGACATGCTTTGACTATGAAAATAGTATAATTTGCTTTGTGTATTCATAGACACAGATTATAAGAACAGCTAAGCTGACTAGACTCTGAAGTCTAACATTAGTCCTTGCTATTTCTCAAGGGTGTGACATCTCTAAATCACTGTTTATCTGACTGACCACACCTGAATATGTCTGCACACCATGGTTGATATATCAAACAACATAAGTATATACTCTTAGAATTCACATAATTGCCAACCTCAAAAACCTCAGTCACTTCAGTAAGTTCTGGAATATAAATGGTTCTATCAAATATGGCCTTTTCATGGAAAATTTCCCTATCAATATTTTTAAAGCCCTGGAACAAATGCTTTTTTAGGTTTATTGATCTATATCACATCACCTAGTGGTTTAATCCACTGGTCACTTACAAACTGTACTGCCAATGGAATGGATACACTGCTGTTCTTGTGTTACAAAATTATTTTATTTTGTGTCCAGACCTAACTGTGAAATACTAAGTGATATTCAGCATAAATCTGACTGTGGTGAAAATTCATGTACAACATTGTTTTACAGATTAATAAAAAAGGATTTTTTTTTCTCTGAGTATCTTTTACATGTGATGGCATTTGTACTGCTTCTAAAATGGATATATCAGATGACAGAACTTTCTTTTTCCAAACAGGCAAATGGTTTAACTATGGAATTATCTTCCTTGTTTTAATTTTGGATCTGAATATGTGGAAGAACCAAATATTTTACAAACCTCATGAATATGGTCAATATATCGGTCCTGGACAGAAGATCTACACAGTGAAGGACTCAGAGAGCTTGAAAGACCTTAATAGAACTAAGTTATCTTGGGAGTGGAGATCCAATAACACTAACCCATTGACAAACCGGACCTATGCTGAAGGGGACATGTTCTTGCACAGCAGATTCACTGGCTCTAGCCTTGATGTTAAATGCCTGGCTTTTATTCCAAGTTTGCTGGCTTTTGCTTTGTTTGGTTTCTTCATCTGGTTCTTTGGGCGATTTCAGAAAACTGACCAAGGCATGGAGAATTTAGACAAATCATACACAAGAATGAAACGAAAGTCACCATCAGATATGGGAATGACACGAGAAAATACACAGGTGTTAGAAGAACCATTAAATTTTCAAGAACCACATCTGGTGTCCATAAAATCAGACTTAAGTGAAATAGTTTTTAATTCTTCTCTCCTAACTTCTGAAAACTTGAACGCACAACTTAATGAACAAGACAGCCCTTTACAGCCTGTACCAGAGTCCTCTGTCCCTAAGAGTAATCCTGTGACATAGAGGCAAATACCCAGGAAAATCAGTTTAAATAAGCAGTTACTATAAGATTTCAGTTTTACCTTTTGTAAGTTAAGATTTACATAGTGTTTAGAATAAGAAACTCAACCTATACCAAGAGGTGCTCAGCATGCTTTTTCTAGGAATTTTGTTTTCTATTTGTATTATAGTACGTGCCTATTGTATATCTAACATTCCTTTATAGATTGCTTCCCAAAATTGCACAAACTATTTATTAATACATTACCTTAACTGTATAATAGTGTATTAGATTATTACTTGCAGGTATACAATTCTACCGTGGTGGTGCCTTGAGACATTAAATTGTTTTTTAACTCAACACCAAGTGTATAGCACAGTTCTTCTCATCTGTTTTGTGAAGCTGTTTGTATATGGTTGTTTCAAGTACCATTTGATGTCTTGGCAGAGGAGATAAATACAGTTATTCGTAAAGAAGGTTTTTTTGTTAGGATATCACAGCTTTGTTATTCATTCATCTGTGAAGTCAGAGGCTTTGGTGACCAGACAGCAGAGAAGCATGTTGATTACCTTTTAATTTTTCTGGCTAGCTGCCAAACACAAATACAGATTTATTATGCAGTAAACAGCAGAGACATAATACAGCATGGGTCACTAGTTGTGAAAATTTGAGTTTCTCCATCAGTAATAGCAATTAGGTGGTAATGCCTAATTATGTTTTTCTTAATTAAAGATAAACTGCTCCTTGATTAAAAGTTTTGCCCTTCACCTTTTGGAAACAGAGGTGAAAATGCATGGTTGAAGCAACTCTTTCCATCATCACACCAAGCCCATGCAACATCAACGAGCCAATGGAGTGATTACAGTAAAGGACACAAAGCCCATTAAATCCAATATTTTTGCAATTCAGTGCAGATATGGTCTGAGTATATGTGAAACATAGGCAGGAACACACTGCATATAAACAGTCTAATTTTTCCAAATACTGAAGAAATGTTTAAGGTTTTTAGTTAAAATAGATTAATAGTTGAAATTTATTACATCTTTGTTTTGTTGTTCTTCATTTATTATCCATGAGTATTTGTAACCTGGAATCAGAAATACAGAGAAACTGGGGTTTTTCCTTTTTGAAGAGTGAACGTGAATTTCTCTGCTGTATTATCAAACTAAATGCACTAGAGAAATTGCATATCTAAAACATCAGAAAGACTCTGATTTGCCTTTAATTTAGTTTTATAAATTGTTATTACAAGTTACCAAATAAGTCATTTTTAAGTCTGAATTATTTTTCTGTCACCTTCTGGTGTTGCTGTATTTTGTCTTTGTGACTTTTCTATCTCTGTTGGTTTTGATCTATCTGTTTTTAAGTTTTCAGAATGCTGAATTTAGCATGCATAATAGAACTATGCATTTATTAACTGTCACTTGAGAGCCAATTTTAATAAACATCATTCAACAATTGTTTATTATGAGGC
Organism: Climacteris rufus; assembly: GCA_013398175.1. Taxonomy (NCBI): domain Eukaryota; kingdom Metazoa; phylum Chordata; class Aves; order Passeriformes; family Climacteridae; genus Climacteris; species Climacteris rufus. The sequence continues at coordinate 599,217 of VZRZ01004779.1, read as the reverse complement.
AAGAACACATTCTGTTAGTTTTGCAATTTTAAAAAACATTTCACCCATGCATTGCCTATTTAAATTCATAAATATTTCTGACACTAAAAAAGACAGACAGCATCACAGTGATGTCAAAATCAAATATTTTGTTTATGAAATATTAAATATTTAATCAGGAGGAATTTCACTTTATAATCATACTAAGTTTTTATCCATTAAGAATTATGACTAAACCAAAATCTATTGGCTTTTCCCTACTGCAGCCTATAAACTTGTTTAATTGACTTATGATATAGTCAAAGACAAGCCATTAATTACTAATGGTAAAACAGTGTGAGATCCTGCTTGTACTATATAAGAGGTGATATATTGATGTTTGACATTCAAACATCATTTGAGTTCTGAAATAGTTACAGAAATAGCTGTTTAATTTTGCAGATACATGCTTCTCTGTATGTTTTGGACACTGTAAACTATTACTGAAAATCTCTCATTTCTCCTTTTTGTGCAGAGTAGTAGTTAAATACATTAATACGTAGGCAAAAAAATGAAAGAATTACTTGAGCCTTACAGCCTGCATGATTACTTGACTCTGAGGAAACTGTTATTAAGCAACTGATTTCACAACTAAAATAATTCCTTGACCTCATATTGAGTTAATGCTTTTGAGGTCATTAAAAGCCTTCATGAAAGAGAGAAAAGCATCAAATAATCCTAGATTTTGCATGAGTATTTAAATTAATGGTCAAGCAGAGAGACTACTTATATCATGAATTCATAAGAAGCTGAAAGATTCAGTGTAGCCACTCAGTGTAACTCATCTAGTTAATTAATGGAGGAAGGACTTCTTTGTCATGTGGGGGTCTCATTTTTAATCACAGACATGGATAGGAGAAGAGATGGGTATTTCCATTCTCCACTTTCAGTGTTAAGTTGGAGAAGCCTGAGTTAGGTGGCCAGGCTTGCCTCAAGCTCCTTCTGAAACCGGCAGAGGCTTGGGAGCTGAACACCCCAAAGGTGATTTGGTACCTAACTCAGTCATTTATCTCTGCATTACTGAGTAGTGCAACTCAGCAGGAACAGGTTTGTGACATGAAACAGTGGGTGCTGGGGACCCAGTGCCCACAGTTTGTGCATTTCAGGGGTTTAAATCAGTTTTGCCCTTGTCTAGTCCTAATAGAGTGAATGAACGATACTGGCTGGAGTACAAGCAGAGACCACATGATCTGAATTAGGGGAGAGTAAGTGGGCACAATCACAACTGTATTCCTGAGAGTCATCCTTGGTCTTCTCGAAATAGAAATATTCCTTGTCCAAGCACATTCATTGTTGTCAGCTGTTGTTCATTTTTAATATTCTGAAGTGCTTTGCTAATTCACAACAGTCTGAAGTGCTTTCTAGCCTCGTACCCATAACTGGGACTTTAACATGGATGTATGACTTTCTCCTGAACACATAACTATTACAGAAATTTTTTAGGTTTTAATTTCTTTTCCTAAGTTGAAAAATCAGTAGTAGACATTCCACAAACTACGTATCTCCATTCTGCCCTCTATAATGAACCATCTAGCAGCTACCATCACTACAGACCTGGCCTGTGTCTGCTTTGTCAAAGATCAGATTTGGTACAGTACCTCTTTTTTGACCAAAGATACATTGTACAGTGGTGGATGCTAGAAACCACCTACAATAGCATATATATAGAAGACATATTTCTAGGATAAGCACATAAGATTTATGAGCTCACAGGTGCCCATAAATTGCCTTAGTATCCTCAACAATTGCCTTTACTGAGATGGAAATGACATGAAACAAATAGAAGGTAAGACTTTTTGTAGAAAGTACCTTAAATATAATATTCATGCTTATGGAAGTGTATAGATATCTCAAAAAAAACACATGTATAAAATGTATATGTGTATGTATGTTAGGAGCCTAGGGATTCATTGATTTTGTTGAGAAAACTGCTGAGTTTCTCAAGGCAATTTACTGCTGCCCTTTTTATGCTACATTGCTCCATCAGTTACTTATTCCATGTTGTTTTATCTCCTCTGCCTCTACTTCTTTTGCTGAGAAAGTATAAGACCAAAGAAAGAGCATTTAATTGCATCGTCTGCTTCTCCAAGTTATGTCTTTGCCTAATTTATGCAGAAAGTATATTTGTTCTGTTTTATAATATTTCTGTTCTTTCCAACTAGTATCATCATACTTTGGGCTACTGCACTGTATTACTGTATGTGTTAAATTATTGCTTTTCCTGCAGTGAATAGCATCCATCATGACAACCACCTGGAAACAAAGAACAGACACCTCACAAAGACTGGAAAGGCAGCAGTTCAGTTCCTTACTAGACCAGCAAGCTTATTTTCCCACAAGTGAACAGGTTATGACTCACTAGTAAAAAATTTACTAGATTTTTAATACATTGGCCTTAATTTTTACCAACCTTCTAGAAGGGACTTGGTGGGAGAGGACTTTTTATGTCAGACTGTAAAGTTGAAGTAGTTACGTCCTGCAAGCAGAGTGTTTCAACTTTTTAGACTGCATTTAAAAGTAACCAGCTTAAACTTTGAGCAGATTGCAAGAACCGTAAAAATTAGACCACACTGTGAATAAGAACATGAAGGTGATTCACTTCTGTCTTCCTGGCACAGGATAGAGACAGAACACATTTATCAGATGTATGAGTGGCCCTGTGCTCGTGATTGTGGATAGTGACATACAAAGATTCAAACTGCATTTATTAACAAACAGGTGCAGTCACTTTATCAACAGAGGTGCCACTGCCAGAACCAGACAGACCAGCTGTTCTGCCATGTGATCTCTCTCCTTCCAGTCCATCCATTCTAATGTGCAAATGACAAAGGAGCTGTTCCTTTCCCTGTGCACTCAAAACTGTCCTATGGGGAGCCTGGGCTCCCTGAATGTGATGTGGCATGTTATTATGATGCCTAATATACAACTCTAAGTAGGACAATCAAGGACAGGCAAAACCGGGGCAGTCTGGTCTGTCACTTTTACAGCATTGAGGTGAAGAAGAATGACTTATGTGACCATTTCAGAAGCAAATGACTATAAATAGAAGTCCTGATTCATAGGAACACAAAGGGACAAATGGAGAGACAGGAAATCACTAGAAATCTTTTCCACCTCCTTCAGATATTCAAACAGAAGCAGCAAGTCCCTGTTCCCAAATGCTCACAAGCAATTCTCAGCTTCCAGACGACTTCTGGATGAGTAGCTCTTTTGAGTGACTAGGTTTTAGCACCATCATAATTCCCTCGTAACACTTCCTCTGCATGGGGGATGTCAGCAGCTTTTCACTGTTTGGGGGAAAGGTGTAGTTTTCTGAAAAGGAAGTAGGAAATAAATTGTAAGGGAGAAGCTCCATGAGCCTGATACTCTCCACAGCAAACTCCTTTGTGAGTGAATCCAGCTTCTTTGAAAAGAGGAGTGAAGTAGCAAAATCAAATCCTTTCAGAAATATATCTTATATCAGCAGCACAGTCACAGAGATACTTCTAATCTCATGCTTTTCCTTTAATGTGTAGCAATTGGGGTGTGCAGAAGAGCAGCTTATCTGATTCCTGCGGGCAGGTTATAGACCTGGCTCTCATGCTGTTTGTGACATCTGGAGCACTTCTCTTCATATTAAATTCCTTCTTCTCTTCCATTTTCTCTCTTTTTTTCCTCCCAAAAGTCCCTTTCATTCTTCTGTTTTTATTTCCAATAAATTTTTATTGTTAGTGACCTAAATCACAGATCACCGGTGCTCCAAATGCCCATAATTTGTGTTATTGATTCAGTACCATCTGTATCTCTCTCCCTCCCTTTCAATAAGGATAAACATCGATAGTGACTGCTCTGAGACACTGCCTGCCTTGCTGACCTTTCCTTTGAGAGCTTTGAGGGCACATAAAGGCAGTTGTTGTGCTGGTGGCTACAAAACACGTATTCAGACATGGTTACAGTCTCAGTATTTAATTGTTCTTAAAATAATTTGCTGAAAGAAGGTATAGCTTGAGCCAACAGCAGCTAGACTTATATTCCAGAGCTGCAGCAGCTCCAGCTGCCCCAGATCTTTGAGGACTTTTGTGAGGATCAATCCCTGTCAGCTGTGGCAGCATTCCTGAGGATGCATGTGTGGCTTAACTTTTGTATCATCCAATGATAACACAAACATGATCCCACAAGTAGAGATAATGTCCAGTTATCATTATTTCCATGTTTCCATGGTTACTGGAGAAATTTCTATTTTTGTTTCATGAAGCTATAAAAACCAGAATGTCTTCCAAAATCTCTGCAAGGTTAAAGTTAAATTATGAGTAGACAATATAGCCATTTTTGCTTCATCTATGCCGTCTCTGTACTCCCTTTTCTCCCTTTCTATCACTTTTGACCTGCTGATCCACAGCATAGCTGCTCCTCGAAAATAATCCGAAAGCGCACAGCAATCAAAGTCTTTCCAACGGGGTTTGGAGAGACTTCAGGAATCATTCATCAAAAAAAA
>VZRZ01004779.1:560748-594711 GCA_013398175.1 Climacteris rufus | reverse complement strand
AAAAAAAAAAAAGAAAAAAATTGATTTCAAGGTCTAAAGGGTTTGTTATTTATATAAAAACATTTAAAGCAGACACAATAGAAGTTAGCAGTAACCTCCTGCTCCATTTTAATAGCAAGTCTGCCTTTAAAGGCCAGTATAATTATTTGTTGAACCTGTCAGCTGCAAGTAGGCTTAGTGTGTAGTATTTAATAAAACCTCCATGGAAATATGTGTTGCTGCACCTAAAAAAAAATGGGTGGCTTTTTTTTAGTTTTCAAACCCAGGCAATACCTTTATCACCTCAGAGAGCACAGTAACAGGTCCTTAGTTAGCAACCAGTCTGTGCCAACAGATTCTTGAAAGTCATGTAGGATCATTCAAAGGTAGGGGCTCAGGTCCATGTGAGCTATATGGCTATTTTAAGTCATTGCTCCTGACCAGTTTAGCCATGTTGCTCTAAGGAGTGTCACAAAGACACAGTGTAACACTGGTCTGACTAGACTCCAAAGGTGTCGGTTTAATTTGGATGTATTTTAGTGCCTTTCAAAACGCACATGAAGGAATAAATACAGATCGCCCAAATGTCCCTCCTGGTGTTTTAAAGGCTCCAACTTTGCATCACAAAAGTATCCACCAACTTTCTGGAGAAGTGAATCAGGCAATTTACAAGACCTTTCCTAGAGGATCTCTCTGCCCCATCTTCTGTGGTCACTGTGAAAATGTACTTTACTGAAACTACCCACTTACTGTATTGCACTTGTAACAACACCACTGTCCCATAGAAGTCCCTCAGACAAATATAACAACAGAGATTTAAAGGAATTGCATGAAGAATTTGCAGTGCAAAAGAAATACAAAAACAGAGAGGAAAATTGAGAGGCTAACACATGAAATAATTTGCTCAATTTCATACATGTCAGGTATCCCCCTGCTTGCCTATTTTATTAGGACTTTAGTCTTTCTGGTTTGTTACTGTCAAATGTTTTCTTTGCTCCGTGTGATTCACATACACAAGGACATGGCATGAAACATCCCAGGAACAGGATAAGGCATATTTCATCCTGGAATAAATTTCAGCTGGAGAAATTATGTTTTTGAAATCAGAAGGCAGTTTTGCTAGCATCAGATCCCCATTGTCCCATGCCATGAAACTCCCTGCAGGGTAACTGCCTTTGGAAGTGGAACCATCTCACTTCTTCCTCCACTGCCTTTTGGAGTTTTCTCCAGAAGAAACCTGTCAGGTTTCAGATACTATGATCTGGAAAATAGACTTCAGCAGTGCTTCAAGTCAGAGCAAGTAACATGCAAACAAGTTATGAAACCACTCTTTTCTCCCCTCAAATGATGACACCCTATTGTTCCTTTGCAAGTGATATTTTGCAAAAAGGAAGTAGTTAATTTTTTTTCATAGTAACAGCAAAGTCTGCCAGTATTTGTGTGATGGAAACTTCAAAATTTATACTGGGTTGTGATTCTCCTTCAACTCTGTCAAGTGTCACTGAGAACCAATGCTGGGAGTTCAAAAGACAAGCAGCAAAAAATATTTTTCTAACATGTTTCTGTCATGTACACTGTGAATGCATTAATTTTTGCTTGAATGATGAAACAGAGAGACCTGTAAAACAACAGTCTACTTGTGATGCACCTAAAGTCCTGATACACAGTCTCGTTGGAGATGTGAAACTCTCCCAGGATCAGAGTAACAAATACTGGTTTTAGGGACAAGATGAGGGGAAACATTAGCCCAGTGAGAGCACTTGCGAGGAGCAGAAAGTGACAAGTACTGTGCTACATCTCAGCCTGAGCACAGCCAGGCGGGAGTGTTTTGCCAATCAAGGTCAATCTATGCAGACCGAGGGAATGGTGGAAGGCAGGTGATGGGATAAACACTTTTAAACACATGTATCTGATGGCAGTTTTATAAACCAGACGTTTCTTCCTCCTAGTTGCTTGTGCCAAAACTTTACTTTGAATAATACTAGGGGATGTGAGACTGCTAGAATTTTGTCCTGCTGACTGAACCTTTTTGGAGATTAATTCAATGATGCCTTGTGTTTTAATAATGTAAACTGGATATTCTTGTTGAGAGAAGCGCCTGGATATTGTTTCCTCACACCATGGGAGATTTACCAGATAGCATAGCAGCATTTTCAAGCAGAGTTGTAAGTGCAGAAAAACATTGCCTAAAACAATCTAAAAGGGAAGAAACAAAAACTCATCAGCCTCTTAGATAACTGTAATATAAGAAAGTCATATTCTTTATTCTGACAGTTTGTAGAATCCTGAGGAGGTTACCTCATATGACACTGCCTTTTAGTTATTTCTGCAGTGTTCTTGTTTTGGTAGAAGCAATGATTTTGAACTGTGAGCAGATTCACAATTTAATTTTAAAAGAAATCAGTGTTCCCATCCCAGAATGATCTGCAGCTGGGAATGATGTGAGTGGTCTGGTTGGCAGCCCCAGTACAATCTGGACATTTACAGAGAATTCAGATTTCTCAGTCCTCACTGCAGGTATGGACTGAGAACTCAGCTTTTTGTGCAGAGCAGAAGTTCTGGAGTGCAAAAGGACTTGCAGATACTTATTGCATTCTTTGTATAGCTTTGATCACACTTTCTCTGGCTTGTTTAGCATCACTTCTTTGAATTGTGCTTGCTCTCTAATCAATTATTAACTTCCCACACAGACTGTTAGACTCAAGATGATGGTAGCCTTAAGCAATGTCCCTGAATTCACCTTGGAAGCGAAGGTGCACTTGCATTCCCTGACTCCCTGTCACTGAGGGATGCAAGGTCCATTATGAGGAGCACCTGCTTACAGACCTTAGTCCCCTAAAACCATGCAACAGAAATAATCCCACTGTAGAAAGTCTCTGAGCAGCTGCATAGGTTGGAGGGTGCTCCCAGGAGTTAGTTCCCAGGAGGCACCCAGGGATACTATATGCTTGGTTTTCAGCATCACCTGGGAAATTCAATCACTGGAAAAACTAAGTCAATTTGAGATAATTTATTATGTTATCTTATTCAAAAAGTGTTGCATCTTGTGTATGCCAGCAAAGGAGATGATGGCAGCAGATGTGGGGAAAGTGCAAAGAGGATGCTGGTAAGAGTGACTTGAGGGGGCAACTTTTCTATGAAGGACACAAGCGATTTCCTGGGATGTCACTGAAGCTGCACAGCAGTGCTTGAACTGTTTCAAATTGCCCATAGTTTTGTGAGCTCCCAATTCTAGTTTGCTCAAACTGGGGGTTTTCTTCTTGTGATGAGGATGATTATCCCTGGCAGCACTGAAACTCATCTTTTTCTTTTCTGGATTGAATTAGCCCAGAGCTGTTACCAGTCATATTCCATGGCTTGCAGGAGTTCTTTGAGCAGTCTTTAGCTCACAGAGACCAAACTGTGTTTCTTGTGCAGTGTCAGGGCTTACCAGGGTTAAAAAGTAATACATCAACAGACACCGGGATCCAAGTATGTACATTTCTTACAGAGGCATGAGAAGTGACACAAGTAGGGCATGTACTAGGATCAAACACCAGACAGTAACCTGCTACCAAGAGCATATTAGCAGCTGAGTGTCTAAAGCAGCAATCTGTTCAAACAGCAATGAGGGGCAGAGAGTATTCAGGGTAAGAAGGGTCAGGTCCATAACTTCTTTAATGTTTTGAAATGGCTTTCTTGGATGTTTTAGAGCACTTCTACAGGAAAATGAGATGTAATCAATGCTGGAAAGGGAGGACAAGTACTGAACTAGTAAAAATCTGTTATAAAAGAGTAGTGCATTGGCATGTCTTGATGGTTGTTCAACTCTTTTGAGTGCTCAACTCTTTTGAGAACATGAATATATATGTAGGCAGCAAAATACAGATTTCAACTTTAACTGGAAAGATTGTGAACTGAGGTGCTTTACAGGTACTTGTTCTTATAATGACAAAAATAATTTTTCCAACTCTCAGCCTTTTTCCCTCTCCTCTGTCAGGACGGTAACATCTGGTAGCCTACAGGAAGCATCAGCATGCTTCAGTACATCAAGGCTAGGACTAATGCATGTGTAAGGGGTAAATGAACTTTGGGTGAGGTAGAGCCTCCAAGTCGGAGAAAAAATGAAGTCTGACCACTGCAGTTTGTAGCTCAAAAGCACAATTTTCACATAGTGGCATAGTCTAACTCCAGTACTAAACTAGTCTAGGGCAGCGACCACCTGTAGACTAAATTTTGGGATTCCCAACAGACCCTGTGTTATCCCCCAGTCTGCTCTGCAGGTTTAGGGGAAGGTTGTTTGATTCACTATGGTCAATGTGCAGGAAAAACAACAAAATTCTCAGGAGGCTCAATAACAAGCTTCTGCTTGCAAACTTTAGAACATTAAGGTAGAATCAGGTACTTGACAAATTTTAAAGCATCATCCAATGTAAGGCACTTCACAAACTTTAACTTAGCAAACTTAAACTTAGCCAACTTTAACTTACCCAGACACAACAAGGCATTGACTTGAGCTTTTTGGTCTGGCTTACTATACATTTTAAGAAGAAGTTAGGAGAAGGAAGAGAGAAAGAAAAAGAAAGGATAAGAGTAGAAAGACATTACCACCCCTGGATCCAGGATGATGAGACTTGCTTGTTGAAATTTAGATGTCACTTGGTTAAAGCAATGTTCTCAGTGTTGATCCGATACAGGTTGGGAGTGGGTGGGAAGCCTGGGTTACTATATGTTCAGGTATAGGTGGGAATGGCCACATACCTCCCCAGGGGGGAGGAGTTTTACACTGTCTGATGCAACACTGGATCTGATGCAACACTGGATCTGATGCAACACTGTGGATCATGCACAGGCTTCTGGTGGAAGGTCCCAGAAATGAGTCTGGGGGCACTTCAGAGGTCTTTGATGGTATATGACACCTTGTAAGACAAGGCAGCTACCTCTCACATAATGTTTCTGAGCCAGTTAAGCCCCATCAAAAGAGATAAATACCTTCAGGCCTATGTGTGAATGTCCCGGTACTCCCAGGGAGTTTTGTGAGCCAGTTGTGTTAGGGAGGACATGATTAAAAGCACAGTCCCACCTGGCAGGATCTGCTTCTTATCGACCTCTTTCCTTATCTGGCTCAAACCCAAGCTTTTTGCTAAACAAAGGTTGATTTGCCATGGTCATCCTCTGGTGCAGACCCCCTCTGCACCTTGGCTGTTACCTTGCACCAGCAAAGCACCCCTGCTTTTGTAAATAGCCGATTGTTTGAGCCATTAACGATTGCCTTTCAGTCTCTCATACCCTAAAAATTAGGAGCTGAGAAAGCCAAGTACACCTTCTAGTAGGCTTCCATTTGCTTTAAACCTCTTCTGGGATAATTCATTGTCTTACACCCCACTGGTTGTTACATCCCACTGACTTAACTCTTTTTATTAGATCTGTACATTTTCATAGTTGTCTCTGCATTTATGTGTGTGCATGCTGGGTTGTATAGTATCTGAAGGGAAGGTGCAAAAATGATAGAACTAGGCTCTTTTTCAATGGGAAGACAAGAACAACAAGCACAAATTGAAACACAGGAGGTTCCTTCCATCTGAATATCAGAAAACAGTTTTTCACTGTGAAACAGGTTGCTCAGGAAGGTTGCAGAGTCTCCTTCCCTTGAGAAATTTAAAAGCCATCTGGGTATGGTCCTGGGCAACAGGCTTTATGTAGCCCCGCTTGAGCAGGGGTTCAGCAGAGTTGGACCAGAGATCCGCAGAGTTCTCTTCCAACCTAAACCACTCTGTGATTCTGCCATTCAGTGAAATTATCACACTTTTACAGGTGTTTTCAGTGCTTGTTTCATATTTTTCTCATGTCTCAGTAAAGATGCAGAAGTAATTCTAATAATGCCTTTACTGTAGTTGCAAATAAAAAAGAGCCCATATAACTGGTGGGTTCTCACTGAGATGTAAATCAAGAACACCAAAGGCAAGCATTGTAGATGATGAAAGAATGTTTCAGTGATCTGCTTGTGACTAAAAGTTTCCTACCTGCTGCTAGAAAGGTTATGATAGATTTCTGTGCAACAAACGTTCACTTCACAAATACCTCCACCAGCTCATGAGCTCACACTCTCTTAATACTGCTTTCTGTACAACATGACTGATCTGAAGCGAAGCCCTGGTTGCCACATGATGTAGTGAAAAGGAGTATGGGATAAAAACAGAGCACATGGACACTGGCAAAGGAAGACTTCGTCCATTCTGGAAAAAGTCTGACCCCACAGCTCCTAGTCCAGTGCAAAGATGCTGTTCAGTTAGCCAGTGCCTCATGTCAATGTTTTACCTTCTATGTGGAAATTCCTAGCTTTGGAGATGTAGACAGCCTGATTAGTGCAAGCCATACTCTTGTCATAGTCCAGCTCAGGATTACCTTCCTCGAGCCTCCTCAGGTAACCTCTTCCCTACGAGCTCCAACCTCATGACAAGTCTGTTGCGGTGGCCCAGCTCACCATGGGACTGAATGACATCAAGTGGGTGGATTTCCCCGCCCAGGACTCCAACCCTGAGGGAGGATCCAAGGGCAAGGCCCAAGTGTAGGGCTGTCCCCCACTGGGTGTCATTCCCGCAGCATCTTCTCCCTCTGTTCCAGAAGCTTCTGTGTTCCCTTATCCCCATTGGTTCAGTTCTTCATGTTTAATAATGCAGTTCGTTGGTTATGTATGAAGCTCTGGAAAGTTCTGTTCTGCTCGGTCTATAACTGGTTGATTCAAATGTGTTCCTCCCCCAAATCTCTGTAATTGGTCCCTTGTCACCCCTTGTCATCTCCCTGTTGGTTTGCTCCTTTGCTCCCCTCTCTCTCTCTTCCCTGGTTTAAAAGTCACTGTCACCACTCCCCCAACTGCCTTTTTCTTCCTCGCCTCCCTTCCAGACAGACCTTCTGCCCCCTCGGGGGTTGAATAAAGTTGGGACTGTAGGCAAAGAGAAGGCCCTCTCTTTGCTCTGCCTTTGCTCTGGCCCTTGTTGCCTAGCAACACCTCACTGCTGCCAGTTCTCCTTGGAGCCTCCTGCAGACAGCATTGCCAGCTGCTGACAGGGGTTGGGTTTGTCCATGTTGGTGGGACACCAACCTTGTCATCTGCCCAGGCCACCGGGCAGCCAGTGGTCAGCACGACAAAGTCCACCAGGGTATTGTGAGATTCAGAACTTATTGGCCATCTGTGCTGGAGACAGCCAAATGCACCTCAATCTCAGACTGCATCAAGTTAGTTGCTCTTACTGTCAACAAGAGGGGAGAGTGCAAACTGGTGCAGCTGGGATCCCAAGGTTGGATTGCAAGGTCATCTTCTGTAACCCCACTCTATGACTCCAGGGATTGTGAGGTCACAGTATAGGGGACAGGGCAGGGTGTCTCACAGGGAGAATGTTCAGCTCTCTAAGATATGTCAGAGAAGATCAGATATTTATATATATATATATATCAGACATCAGATAAGTCAGAAGATCATTTATCTGATTATTAGCAGCATCTAGGAACTGGCAAGCACTCAACTATGCATGATGTGTTGCTGGCAAGTACATCAGCAACACAGCAGATAAACCACAATTCAAGACACTTGAATTAGGAAATGTTGAGAAACACATAGATATTTCCAAGCGCCATTCCATGACTAATCCCCGAAACTTTTAAGGACACACACACACACACACACAGAGTTAGGTGCACCCTCCCCTCCCCTGGAGTGCTGGTTTGACAATGCATCCACCTTGAGGAAACGTGGGTGTTCTATGTGCACCCTGCCCACTAATCCATCTACCAGTGAGAACACACCCACAAGCTCCCAACAGCCTGCAGTGCCCAAGGACATCCCCATGCTGGCTGCACACAGTTGGCTCACACCGTCTGGGCAGGCTGCTGCTGGAAGCGTTGGTCTCGCTCACCAATGCAGGATGATTGGCAAGATTTTATTGAAATGTAGGAGGCTTTGCTGAACATGGCTAAAGGCAAGGGACTGAGACAAGGGACTGAGCTCAGTCTCCTGAGCTCATCTTTGTCATATCAGAGTGATTTCAGCTTGCTGAAGATGCAGCAGCTTGATCATAATGTTAAGAGGAAAGACATATTCCTTCCAAAAAAACCACCCCAAAACACTGGAAGAATTATTTGAGATAGACCTGCACAGAATAAGTGTGCCATGCTCTGGCCCACATAGATGTGGGAAAGGAAGAAAAAAGATGCAGCATAAGAGATCAGAAAGACATTTTCAACCAGGGAAGCAGGGATGAAGACAGCTTCAGCAAGGGCTGCAATAAGGATCACGTCGGCAGCTGGTGCCAGCTGACATCTATGTGTGACTGATGAGTTGTAAGTTCAGAGACAAAGCACTGGCACATGCTCTGCAGAACCCATTTCCAGAAGGAATGTTCTCAGCTACAGTTTGAGGATGAGGGCACATGCTGAGAAATGCTGAAAATTGACTGAGCAAGATGGCCAACAGTTTAGGAAACAAATCAAAGCAGCACGTTGAACTTTGAGTGTTTCCTCCTCCATACTAATTAGTCACTTGTTACAAGGCTGTCAAGATTCTCTCTCAGCCTCTGTACCACATCCTCACTTACAGCATTTTCAGGTGTTTCTTTTTTCAAGAAAATAAAGAATTGGATTATCATGCTGACTGCAAACTGTCACTTAGTCTCAATTTTTCGCTGTTGCGTTTCATTCTCTGAACCTCTGTTTGCCTTGCCTTGTTAAAAAATCAACTCTTTGGGAAAAGAACTGTTCAATGCCCTAGTCTGCAGTGATAAGAAACAGTGTCTCAAGTGGGTACAGAATTAGCGATAACAAAAATATCCTTTTTGTTATTTATGCTTGACAGTTTTCAGAAGTCATTGTCTTGTGCACAAGTTGTATGGTTATGGGTGGAAAAAACAGCTTATAGTTACTTGTATGAGTGATGATACATTGTCGAGTAAAAATTATAATTAGTGATAATATATGAATCAAATGCTAGACTCCCATGGTTTGCTTCTCAGACACTGATTTATGATTTACAAAAATAGCTTATAGCTATGATCTCTATGTTGCCATTACACCAGGCCAATATTTAATCTCAATCTGTACATCCCATGGGAATTTGAGGTGCAATCTGAGCATGCAGTCATCTACAAAAGGAGGAAGTATTGCTGTTATGTCATGGTTTATTTTCCTTTCTCAACTACAATTTCTGCCTTGAAGTTAGACCAGCTAAAAATGAGTTGTGCAAATGTTGTTTCTTTGCACTTTGTGATCTCTCTGACAAAATGATCGTTACATTTCATTTCCAGAAGAACAGTACAGTTTTGCTTAACAAAAGTAAACTTCAAAAAGTGCAGTAGGGAACATTATATTCCATCTTTGCCTGTGTTGATGTATGGTGTCATTGGTTTTGAGCTTTCAGCTAGTATTACACAGAACAGAGCCTGTCTTCTGAATCAGCTGCACTTCAGAAGTTACTTTTGGAAGGAATATGGATCCATGCCTCACTATACTGAATTCTTCAAACCTAAACCTGTCTCACATAACTTTGTCTCAATCATTTAAGAAGCTTTGTGTAGTCCCACTATGTTTCATAGTTTTGTGCAGCCATCAGAGAAGACTGTGGCATTGTTTGCCCTTGGTTTCATTCTTGGTTTCATTCCTGTGACTCTAAGAGTCACAGGAACATTGCCATAGGTTTGAGCTTCCTGGTCTCAATTTAAAATTTTGGACCTAAAAACTCAATGGAAAATGAAGGATAATGCCCTTGATGTTGCAGAGGTGCAATGTAATAAAACTCACACTGTAGGGTTGTGTTGACGAGGCCCCGGAGTGACGAGGCTCAGCCCAGAGGGGCTATTCTCGCTCTGGGTCTGCACATGGGCTGGCTACCCCCAGACATCTCCAGGTCTGAAGGATGTGGCAAAGCAGAGGGAAGACCCAGACTGAGGTTCTGGTTTCATCACAGGACTCGGACATGTTGGCATTTTAAGAGGGTTAAGATAAAAATGTTGCACAGGTCTCATTTGCATTCTGCTGTTTTCCACCAGTATATGAAGGATCTGCATTTGCACAAAAATTTCCTTTGTGAGTTGAGCTGCCCGTCTAGCTCTCCTGAGGGTGACATGTCGAAAATGGAGCACCTGCATTTGAATTTTAAATTTCTTCTTAAATTTCATGGAAATTACTATTACTATTACTATTACTATTACTATATTGATAGGGCTTTAGATTCACTAAATGCCAGTACTGGCTTCCTTGAAACCAGCTTTACAACCATCTCATATGCACTGACATAGCTGTGAAGAAACTGTCATGAGGGACTTTCCATACACTCAGCGCCTGTTAATAGAGGGAAAATAATATCAGGTTTGTTGGTTTGGGTTTTTTTAAGCAGTGTCTCTGAGGAAAAAATAATAATGTGTAATAAGCACTTTGAGTGGGATGGCCAACCAGAGCTAAATGGATAATTCTCATTTGGTATTCTCATACATTGCATGATTCACTTGGCAGTCACAAGGTCTGACTATTTTTAAGATACGTTTTTGAATGTGATTTAGATATACTGTGCATACAAGTAAAAAATCAATGCTTTCACTAATAATGTTTTTAATTTAGTAAATGCATTACAAAATATAACTTTTTTTCATCTCTCTTCTAATTTTGAAAACACTTTTTATATGAATATTAGTATTCTACCAAATCCTGGTATGAAAAATTACCCATTATTTTAATGTGTGCCATGACATCCACAGAGCAGAAAAACACCATCTCTACTGCCAGTTGGTTCTCAACCAACTTGTTCTGCAACAGAAATAAAAAGCTGTGCCATACAGCCATGCAGGGAAACTAATTTCATCAGCAGGCATGGCAGTGTACTTGCCAGGTTTTTGTAAGCCAAAATCTCACTACACCTTTTTTTTGAGAGGATCAGCATAAGTTAGGCTGACAATAAATTCAGAACACCTCCTTTATTCTATGGCTAATCTCAACATTTAGTGAGCACATTCAAAAGTAACCACTGTAAGAATTTATAGCTGTACTTGGTAAGTGAGGAGGTATAAGAAATACAGCCGAGCCAGCAAGACTTCAAAGTTCTGCTGTGATAGATCTTACTGAGGGAAAGTACTGCAAAGCTGTCAATAGCTGCTTGTAAACAGCAGAGCTTGAAATAGGGAAAACATGTTTTTTCCCCTGTCAGAATGGCACAAAGGCTTGGCTGAAGCCCTTGCCTGGCCTATCCATCTGGTTGATGTGAGAAATGAGATATCGATTTTTCTGATACCATACGATCAGAAACTTAGAGGAGCCAAAAGGATAGCAAACAACACACAGTTTATTACACTCTAAATGAGATGCTGGAAAACTTTTGTAACACATATCTTTTTATTTACCAAATAAAACTTGATTCACATTATTAACCAAAGAAATGTAGAATACACACTGCTAGATTTGCTTCTGGTGAGAATTGATGTAGTTAGGAACTACATGCTGCATTACATGCTGCAGCTTCCCATGCTACAGAGGATTTTTTCCTTGAAAGGAAATAATTTCTATGTTAAAAATAAGCTGTAAGTATCCAATTTTTCAGAATCACTCCAGTAATTTAGAAACAAAGTTGCTCCTCATTTCAAGGAAATATGTGTAGCCAAATCCATTCTGTACCCTTGAAATTATCAACCTAAGCACTCAGAATGGTCTCTTATCTAGAAAAAGAAGAATTCATATTCTATTCTATTCTATTCTATTCGATATTATATATTATTATATTATATATTATATGTCATTATATATTATTATATCTTATTATATATTATTATATCATATCATGTTATATTACATTACATTACATTACATTACATTACATTACATTATATTATATTAATTATAAAATCACAAAGTAAAGTCAAGAGTACCAGTAGATACTTGCAAGAATTTAAGATCTCTATATAGAAAAACATAAGGTATGTCGTTCTTTCTACTTAGTCACTTGCCTACAAGAATCAAAACAGCATAGTCTGAAGATCCAGAAACATTAGTGGGAACAAGAACAACATGCTGCTGGCTGCAATATTTGGCATCAGTAGCAAGTTTGCAATATTTTATGTCTGCTAGAGAGATATGGTAGCTCAAAACTTTCTTAATAAGTCAAAAAGTCCTGCAGATTCCCATTGGAAAAATATCTTTTAATCATAGACCAGATCTTTCAATGATAGTCCAGAACTCAGATGCTAAGCATCTGTTCTGCTGACTGCCATTACTTTAAATAGCCACAGCATTAGCCTGTCTGCATTTAAACGAGCAAGGGGGAAAATGGGTCTTTTTCAATTTCCAAAAGTGTTGCCAGTGAGAAGGACAAAACCCCAGCAGGGTGGCCCCAATGAAAGGTGTGAGCCCCACAGGGCTGTGTGCCCCAGGCCCCCACGGGATGCAGGCAGGGAGCCGTTCTCTGCTCAAAGCACAGTGGAGAACGCATTGCTCTTCCTGACAAGCAGCTTTCCGGGAGCTGTTTCAGAGCAAGCCAGTTCAAAAGTGGAAACATTCTTCAATATTCCCCCCAGAAACCAAACATAAATGCAGAGTGATCCTGACCCTGCAATCATAAGGGAGGAGACAAAACATGAAGAGCTCAAGCCCAGCAATTCGCATAAATAACCCTCAGAATGAAAGTTCAAGAAACAAGTCTCATCATCCATATATGTATTTAATGTGAAGAAAACATGTGAGAGATGGAGTCCAACCCTGACCAGCACTAAGCTGAGAATGTGGAGTGTGTGCAACCCTCTTCTTACTGCCCAAGAGGTTTTTGGTCAAGGCTGTGTGCCCCATCCTGGGGCATATGCTGGCTAACCAGGGTCCGTGGGTAACTCCTGGGCACATCATGGACATCCCCTGTAAGAAGGTCAGAAAGTCCACCATCCCCTCAAACTCTGTGCCTTCCTGTGCAGGTCTCTTGCAGCTCCAAATTGGGTCTGTGCCCCATGAAGGCAGGTGGGGCCTTCCCATGCCTATGTCACCCTGGGAATGTCCACTCAACTCATCAATGGTTTGTAGACAGACATGAGGGATGAGGCTCTTCTTCATCTTAGATGGATTGTACAGTTGGGTCTTCTTCTTTGTAGGTGATTCCTTCCAAAGCCGAGGAGGAGTGAGGGCTTTCCCAGGAACAGAATAGATCTGTTGCATTTTTAACCTGAAATACTGTGTCCAAAACACTCAGTGCTTTGATGAATAGCCCTTCTACTCTTTTGTGCTGTTCAGGAGAGAACGACAATTTAGCTACATCCTGTTCAGCTCTGGAAAGCTTCACAGGACCTGACGCTTGCATCTACTGAAGCATTTTGATTTATCTTTAAAAATTCATTATATCAATGAGAGGTTCATAAGAATGTCTTCTCTGGCTCATTTTCAGTGATACTCCCTGTAAAACAGAGTTCATTGCAACTGAATTCTGATGAGAGCATTTTGATCCAGAATCCCATATGACTCATGGCCACAATAGCCATGTGAGATCCAACTGGAAGTCCCTCTGAGCTAACAGTCATCTAGTGGATGGGGAGGATAGGGAGTGTAGGGTTACATGACAATTGCTGCACACATACCCTCAAAGAACGTCACAGCTTGGGGAACCCAAATACCTTCTGACCAACTCCTCCTGATATCACAGGAGTCACTGGCCCATGAAAGGCTCATCTCCACAGACTCAAGAGCACAATGGCTGAGTGCCAGGAGTGAACCAGGGACTGTGTGCCCATCGTGCCAGCACAGGGCACAACGAGGGTGTGTTGTCAGTGCTTGTCCCTGGCCAGCACCAAGCTAGACCTGTTGGTAAATGGGGCACCTGCCCTGAGGGCCAATGGAAATGTCTCTGGGAGTGGGGCACATGGATTCACGGTCTCGAGGCAGGGAGCTGTGGCAGGTTCCCTTCTCTGGGGCCTCCAGACTCAGCACTCCCTAATGAGAATGGCTTAGTCCAATCCTTGCTTTTGAGAAAAGCTCAAAGACATCTTCCAAGTAGATAGATCAGGTCAGACATAACAAATAAGATGCTTGTTTTGGCTCCCATCAAGCCTTCAGCAGGAGCTAGGTGCTGAGCTGTCTAGCACATCTAGTCTGACGTGTTGAACTCAGTCTATTTGTTTGGGAGATGCACATTTGTTTGCACATGTGTCAGATGCACTTCCAAACAGAATATTAAGAAATATATCAGGATGGAGAAGTTTCAAATGAACACTTCAAACAATGTGAAGAAAGCCAGTTGCTTTGTGTTTCCCATGGCTTGCTGCCCAACAAAGGCAAGCTAGAATTTCTCTCAATTTTCCACTCTGGTGTTGACCACTGCTATTGAGTTGTGATGCTGTCGCAGCGAGCGGCAATAAAGGCACGGCACACAGCTTGGTTCACAGAGATCTGAGAGCCAGTGAGCAAGCCCCATTTATTGTATTGTCCTTTATGTAGTAGGAACCCCGATATATGATTGGCTGGGTTCTACACCACCCTAATCCAAAACATATCATACCCAGACAACAACAACAGGTGCTTTATCTTATTGTTTTTCATCCCTCCCAGGGGAAAGAGGGATTTTCTCACAAGCAGCCCCAGGCAGCAAGCTCCGGGCCACTACATGATGCCATTTTTTTTTCCCCTCCAGATTCAGTCCTAGAAGTGTATTTGTTCAAACTAGGTTTGGCATCATAAATAATTGAAATACACTAAGAATTGGAAGTTTTGATTGGCTGATTTGTACAGTGAGGAGAGTAAAGTGGTTGTGACCTTGCTCTACCTTTGACAAGCATATAACTGGAGGGCAAGAGTAAGTCTCAAAAGCATGCCACTACATGGAAAATGAGCCACTTTTGCTTATGAGGACATGAGGATGTTCTTCTAAATGGCTCTCATTTAAGCAATGTAGTCTCTTTTAATAGCCCTGTTGGCTTTTCCATATATTCCTCAGTGGCTTGCCTGGTTAGGTTTGGTTTTAGTGGTCAGAGAACATGAAAGCAATGCAAGACTAATGAGTGAAAACATTGTGCATACTGTGCCAGGAACCTCAGCAGATAAACCCTGGGAATACAGAAAACCAAGAGCAGGGAGAGGAAAAGGGAGGAGGAAAAATGCCCAAGGTGAGTTATTGGTTTGTTTTTCTGTTCCACTAATGGCCCTCAAAGAAAAGTGAGAATTCCTTCCGGTAAAAGTGAAGGTAATAAGTTCCTGTGTGTTAATTGTGGTGCAGAATTAGCTGCCTTGTTGGTCTATTGTGCTGCCTGGGTGAGTTCATGCCCTCTGCAGTTCATTCACCGGCTTTAAATCTTCCATGTCAATGTAAATAACTTGTGATCTGAAAGGGAGGACCAGGTTCCTTACCTATCTCTTATCACCTTAACATGGGAGGGACTCTAGGAAAAGCCATAATGATACCACTGTTTCTACTCATATGCACACTGATCCACTGATCTAGTACTTTTAAATGGTTTATTATTTATGGAGACAATTTTAAGCTTAGTGTAAAATACGTTGTTCTTTTTAAAATCAAACCACACTATATTAAGCATGAATTGTATAGAATTTTTTATATTGTTAGCTCTTGATGCGTACTAGGAAATGCACTTTGCAACAGTCCTTGCAGTCTTTAGTGTCAATTTTTTATTAATGCTTTCCCTGTAATTCTGCATGTGTTTCTAATGTAGATTGGGAATAAAATAGGAGCTCTCCAGTGACTTATATGACATTTTTTAAGTTTCATGGATGTTAACAAAAGACTGTGCAGTCCAGCGAATGAGCTACTTAGTAAGTTATAAATGATACTAAGATTATATCTCATGTAGATTTTTTTTAATTAAAAAACATTTGCTAAAAGACTGTGATTTTTCTCTAAGACAGTATTTTAAAAAATATTTAGTAGTCCATGAATGAAATGGGCAAGTGCATGATCAGCTGCCATTCTGCTATTTGATTGTCTCTAAATCTGTGTGCATTGGCAGTGCTGACAACCTTTTGTCACTGGGCCCTTGGTCTGTGGCATTCAGCTTTCTGTTTCATCAGAGGCATTCACTAAAGGACATTTGAAAGTCCCAGGTGCAGGGCTTGGGGGGGAACACTGATAGGAGGTCCTTCCTCTTGCCGACCATATGCCTTGCGGTAACTGGACATCAAGGATTGTAAGTGTCCTGGTCAAAAAAAGGAGACTGAGTAAAGACAGCACAGCTCAGCTCTAGGCTATGGCACTCATCTGGGAGGAGAGACAGCTTTTTTTAATCTTACTAGAAGAGAAGCATAGGGAAAAGCAGGAATGGGACCAGAAATGTGCAGGGGGTAATGGCTGGGCACTGGCTTCCTGGGCAAGTGAAGAAGGAAACAGAGAAGGGTCTTACACTCCAGTTTCCTCCATCCCAGTAGAGCACTGAGACATGCCACTGCAACACAGCTCAGCTGAGTACAGCTTCTATTTAGGTGAGCAATTCTAGATCATCCCAAGGAGCCCTTGAAATCAAACATTCACCTGATTCATTACTGCTCTCTGAAAATTTACAATGTTGAAGCAAACATTTCAGAAAAAAAATTCTCTAGTTCTCCTTCAGGCTAAACATTTTCTGATATATACCTTACAAATTCAGGTCACAATAAATGGAGTTCTTTAAAGACAGGCTTTGGTTTGACATATTATCTCATCGTCCCATATCAAAAACACTGCCATTTCTAACAATACACATTATCCAGTGAGCTTATATATCTATTTTCTTTAAATACATTGAAAAAATGTTTGCAACATTAATGGAGTACATATGTAAAATTAAAGCCTAGGCCTAGGAGGAAAACCATATAGATTTGAGGAACTGCTTCTGTATAAAGGTGCAAGTGATTAAGAAGAAAAATTTGTATTCAGGGTTCAAAAGAAGTTCTTCCCCTGAATAAATGTAAATGAGCTTTCTGCTGTTTCAGGAGTTTGGGGGTTTTTTTCTGGGTTTGAAATTATTATTCTGATCATAGAGAAGGGAAATTATATGCAGCCATACGAATAGGATCAAAAATTCGTTCCATTTGAACTTTAGCCTATGAACTAAATTGGATGTGAATTAACCTGGGCTACAGAACTAAGCAGAGTTAGGAAATGCCAGATATGTTAATGAGTAAGCAGACATTTATCAGGGAACCAGTGTGAAAGTAATCTTCTTGGTAAGACATTAAAGATAAGCCAACAGGTTGCATCTGTAATTAGGGGCACCAAGGCACACAGCTGGATCCCCTCTTTTTACAGCTGTGGTGTTTCAGTCACATGTCTGCAAGCCTTTCTTGTTCTTTGTGTCTTTAATGTTTTGCATTGTTGCCCCTAATTTTGCACTCTTTGAAAAGCTGCCCCACATCAAGTGGATCCTTTCCTTTGGCACACTTCAAGAGACACAACCAGGGCCTTGCTGAAATTACCAACCCAAGTTGCCTCTCAGAAACCAGAATACATTTCAGGAACATTTTTTTGCCTCAGTCAAAAAAATAGACTAACTGTATTTCTAGTTGTCATAATTTTCAGGTTTATATATATTTGTAGACTCTTTGAACTTCATCCTGATGGAGAAGGTGATGGAAGACTACATCTGCACTGAGCCAGATATGATGTGTAAGTGCTCCAACCACACTGAAAACCATGGGTTAATAGCACCCTTTCATTTAACATGTGAATAAATATTTCAGTGCCTGGGTTGGTGAGAGACTGAATGTCTTCCACCAGAGGACATGATCCACAGGGTTGCAACAGATCCACAGGCTTGCAAAAGATCCACAGTCTAAAACTATCCCCCTGGAAGAGGTACCTGGATGTTCCTACATACACCTGGACCTATATTAACCCACCGAACTTGAACTCCATGTTTCATGGGACCCTCACCACCAAGAGGGCCAGAAGAAGAGAACCAGCAGGACACCTACTTGATCCACAGGTGGTGATGTCTTTTTTCCTAATCTGTCTCTCTGTAACTCTCTTTCTCCCCACCCCCTGCCTTTTTCCTATTTCTTTGTGTATCCACTTCAGATTTACTATTAAATAAAATCCTTATTTTAGACTTTGTTATATGGTCCATTTGCACCTTAATTTGGGCAGAGGCATCTCTGTAATAATCATAATAATCAGATCTTAACACAGGTCCTAAAATGAGGAAAAGTCTCCATGGACTTCTCTGGGTGTTGGATCCACTCCCTAATGTCTGTTTTGTGTCTCCTTAGCTGGAGGTCATTGCCCCTCAAGACAGCACACTACCAGCCACCAGCATCAGTGTCAGCTTTCCTACTGCTGCCAGATCTCCATGGCAGGAGGTTTCTGTCAGGACTAGGTGCTTTTGACCCAAACTGGTACAAAAGATGTGGCTACACAACCACAAGCAGTGACCACCTCCTGAAGACCTTGAACCACAGTGCAGTAGCTGTCATGTGCCTGCCCCTAACCCACTCTAAGGAGGCCTACAGAGGAGTCAGCAGTACCAGAGCAAAGAAGGGGACAGCAGCATCCCTAAACTGCTCCTCTGCCATCAGTGACCGTGTGTTCAGGTGCCTTTAATCAGTTGTGCAAGGTGTGTAAAGCTCAGCATCAGGAGCTTTTCAGTCAAAGATAGTTTCTTACCCCGAGAAATTTTAACAGCTGACCAATATCTGTACTATTCAGTCAGTGCCATTTCAGGATTTTCTGGTGTAGACCAGTACAGCACTCAGTAAATACACTAAAAATTCACTTCTATGTTTTCCCCTGGTCTTGCTCTCACTAAATCTGGCAAAAAAAAAAATTATTACCTAATTCACTTGAAACCATTCTGTATATTTATTTTTAACATGAAAAGCATTTTTGTTACAGTGAAATCTCTGCTTCTCTATTTTCTTACAAATGTCCACATGTCTTAAGTTTTCATTCACACCAGGCAGGCAATGGGTGCAGTTGACCTTCTACTGATTGATTGTTCAGAATCCAGGTTTATACTTATAAAGTAGATTAATGCAAAGCTGCTGGAACACAGCTGAAGAACACAATAAAACACAGAACTTATTTCAAATACTAAATCAAACACATTTTTGTCTTCACTATTATGTGTACTGGGCCAAATTCTGCTCTCTGTAGGATTTTCTTCTGCTGACCAGGTGTTTGCAAGGATATATCTCATATATGAACCTTAAATTCTAAGAGCTAAAAAAAATTCAAATTCAACAGCTGAGAAGCTTTATGTACAAATGAATATTACCCACAAAAAGCAATTCAAATACATGAAGCATGCAAAAATCACTTGAAAGCCACAAAGATGACAAAAACTTGCTATATAAGAAACAAAAAGGTCACTTAAATGGGCTGTATAAATGTCTGAATATCTATAGCTTTTCTGGAAATTCATGAAGCATTTTAAATTTTGGTACAGGAAGATTGAAGAAATTAGACCTGTGAGCATGAGGGTGCAAACTGGCCTTCTGGGCTGCAGATTTTGGAAGATGCTTCTCTTAAAACAACCCAGAAGTGACCTCTTGGTGTGCTTCAATCTTCATTCAAAAGAAAAAGAAAAAAAAAGTAATTAGAATTTCAGCTACCACTTAGTTTGGTTCAACCTTCAGAGCAACAGAAAACACAAATTACTCTGAAATGTGAAAAATGGGACTAAAGTAAGAATTTGATGCCAAAATTTATCTGAATTCGATGACCTTAATTGTACAGTTTATTAGGAACTTATAAAATGCACAGTGGGAATGCATATATTTCAGTTTTTGTAAAGGGATGGTTAACATTGGCTAGAACCTTTAAACCAACATGAGTGATCTCTAGCCCAAGGAGTGATAAATTCTATGTAAGAAAGCTTGAAAACATGGGATAAAATCACCTGTTATGGGACCCATGCTGAGAGAAACCAACACTGAAAGTGCTCAGCTGGGTACTGATACTGGTGCACACACAGGAGATGAGGATGGAAGAGCACATAATTTCCATTATTGTGGTAGGCATGTTAAAAGAAAGTGCTCCTGCTTCTGAGGCTGAAGGCTGCCCAGAGCAGGCAGTCAGCGTCACTCACACTGGTCAGTGTGCAGTGTTTGTTTCTGCTGAGTTGTGGTGGGATCACAGGCTCTGTGGGTTGCGTTTCTCTTTCCTTTGAAGGCAGCAGCAGCTGAGCAGCATCTTAAGTTTAACAAGTGAGGAAAGAATAATTTCTTCCTCACCTGCTGTGTTCTTCAAAGGAGCATCAGGGCCCATCAAATGTAATTACTACCCCATGGAAACTTAAAATGAAAAAAGAGATTAATTTTAAAAAGATCGTTTAAGTAATATCACTATTACCCCCTCAGCTTGTCACTGGCAGTGTCTGCAAGGCCAAATCTTCACACTGTCTTCATTAAATGGGCTTTGACATCCATTTGTCACCAGCCTGACCCAGCTGAGCAGGGGAAGAGGAGTTGCCCAGTCCAGGCCATGCAAGCAATAGATGCAAAGCTGCATCCACAAGCACCTCCCAAAAAAGGTCCTGCAGAGGGAGAGCTGGCCATGGGATGGGGCGTGTTGTCAGTCAGCTGAGCTGTATGACCATAAAACAGCAAAGTGGGGAGAGGACTGCGCTTTGAGGTGTGTTTGTGAGCACTCACATTTCATCCAGTGTGAATGAGGCAAAGACAAGTTTTTTTGCTTGGAAGGAAACTAAAGGGCCTGGCTTCTTGCCAGACACTAAGAACTTTATGCTCCTGACTTGAAGGCAGAGTTTACCTTTCCCGTGCTGCAGTTGGGGTGATATGGGAGCTCTTGGGACAGCACCAATCATGCCCCCACCCCTCTTTGCACTGACAAAACGTGACTTGCAAAATCCTCCTACGGCAGCCAAAAGAGGAGGCTTTGACTTGCGAGGTTGCAAGAGGAATCAGTTTGAGCTGGGTTATTCTGGTCACAGCTTATGAAGCACCCAAATACACACAGCTGATAAAAATAGCAGGATTGCACAGAGACACCTTAGGTAGGGTGGTGCTCCCCCTGCCCTGGCTGACTGGTGCCTACAGCTGCCTTGAAGTCGGCTGCTCCTGCTGTGATGCAGTGCCTGCTTCGGAGGGGGCCAGGCCCAACGTCTGTTGGCGTGCACCTAGGCAGTTTTTACATTTTTACTAAAGGCACTAAGAAAATAAAGGAAAAGGCTGTGGTTGTCAGTCAGATGAAATATGCAAAAGCAGCATCCGCTAAGGAGAGTCTTGTAAAAACTCAGGTAACCATGCAAAAGGCTGCATCCCTCTTCTTTTTCAGATCAGCAGCCGTTAAAACAGGGACAGGACCAAGTTAACATCAGTGGGATTGCTGTTTTTTTTGTTTTGTTCCACTCTTCCCTCCATGAAATTTCCTACCCCACTATGAAAGCACAATGGAGTCTTTACTTTGTTTCTTTTGTTCAATTTAGAGAGATGTTCTCTACCTGTAGTGATGCAATTCTAGTTATTTTGGTTTTCGTATAAGACTCAGTCCTAAAATAAGCCCTTAAACAATTTTATTTTATAGTTCCAGGCAATACTGCTGATGCATAAATGACATACTGGGAGTTACATTTGAAGTCTAAAATGGTAACATGAGATTATTGAAAAAACAAATTTTAGGATGAAGCATAGTTATTGAGTTTGGCTCTCTTGTGGATGAAATATTATGTGATCAATAGATTGTTATGGTTTGTAGTAGTTAAAGTTTCAAGTTATAGAAATAATCTATGAACAGATTAGTAGGATATAGGGTTGCAAAACTCCTGCCATAGTAAACAGTGCCTGTTTTCTACTCCGGCAATAAGAAAATACTGATTAGTGCAGACCTAGATGACTAAATTATTTCAACATTTGATATTTTTTTTAATCATTTTACGTTAGCATCTCACTGACAAAAAGAAATAAGTGAAATACACTGACATGCTACTGGCCATTCACATGGTGGATAAACAGCCACAGAGATCTGAAAAACAGTTTTCAACACCCCCTTTTTCTTTTCAGACCCTCTCTTAAATGCTTCTCCTTACTCAAAAATCCAGTGTACACTTTGTCTTTTCTCCCAGGACAGAGGTCTGGGCACTATACTAAAGCAACAAGAAGCTTTTAATTTTTAATTGGAATTTAAAATAGCAAAAGGAGAGACAGCTGGGATGGTGACTTGGTGAATATGACTGTGACTTGTGTAGCAGACAGAACTGCAGTGGGCTTTTTACCAATGCACTGAAGAAGAGACCCAGGCCACCCACTCAGTAGATGCCAGAGATGCTCTACTCTTCTTACTTGTATTACACTGAAGCATTTTCTTTATAGTTGGCAAAAGCTAGCTAGTGATTTTTAGCTTAAATTATTAATTGCTTTGGGGACAAGTTAAACTGCATTTGCCTGTGAGTAAGTTATACTATTAAAAAATAACTAGCAGAGCCCTACTTTAAAGCTGCTGCTATTTTTATCTGAGTAATCAAGGGAGTTCCCTCCTGTTGAGAGGGCATGTGAGCTGAGCACTGCCATTTACTGCAGTGGGAGCCTCCTTCACTTTGGAGAATATGCAGAGCAGGACATCCTACAGCATACATATTGTGCATTTGAAGCCAGCTCAAATGTGGCTCGTGAGATTGTGCCTCTCTGAGATGACCCAGGATGAACCTGCTGTAGGCCAATGGAGTTAATGGCAAGACTCTATGCTGGAAATGAAGGAGGGCACTTTTACAGCCCTCCTTGCATAAACACACACTTTTAGGCATCCTATAAAAATGCAATGGCTAGTATTGCCTCTAGTAAATTTGTCAGTACAAGAAATTTGCAGGTGCACTGTTAGGTCCCTTTTCAACATTTTTACAATGCTGCTGCATTTTGTCGACGTTTCACCATAGCACTGAATTCAGCATTGTAAGTGAAGACATCTCTGCCATTATATCTGTAGGGCTATTAACTTAGGGCAATTACTCTGCAGAGAGGTGACAATTCCTTTATGGAAGTTATTGAATTTCGGTACTGCAAACACTGCATCAATAATGAAAGGCCAGTAAGAGAGCACAGTGTACCTGCATCATTCAGAAGTGAATTTTTTTTAATGGACTATATTGCCTAACAGATAATTTAGGTTTGGAAATTAGACATCAATTTTTAATAATATTTAAATTTACATTTCAAGGAACACTAAAAACATGAGCTACTAATTACTGGCTTGGCTGAACAGTAAGGAGATGGGGAAGAGGGGGTGAAAAGGATGAAAACAAGGGTCACCAATATGTCTTCTTGGAGTTTGCTGACCTTTAGAAGAACTCCCAACTGATTAGTAACCTTAAACATTGATAAATTAGACAATATCTGCTGAACCTAGTCTCATTTTTTATTTAGTAGAGACTTCCAGCTTTGTTCAGTAGTATAACTTCTGGTCTATACATACAAACAACACTGCCTCTCCAAGGATCTGATTCATGTTTTAGCTATTACCTTATGTCTCAATTTTTGGCTTTTCAGCCTATTAGTGTACTGCTCTGTGCTTCACAGACAATAGTAGAAAGATGCTCCAACACTCCGGTCAGGATAGAGAACAAAAGAAAAGGGATGTTTGTTTTTCATTTTAGTTTTGATTAAAAGCTGGTATTAAACACAGTATTACACCTTTAGAGAAAGAACTGAGAAGAAATTACGGACATAATTTTCCTTATGGTTCTCATATTTGTCATAGGTCTGAAACCAATGTCAGAGGATGCACGGAATCAGATTAAGGACAGAGAGACTTGCCTTGCCTGCAAATTTTTCTATTCTCTGACCCAAAATAGAGATGCTTACAAGGTTACTTACTATGTTCTGTAGTTGTCTGTTCTACCAGTTCCACTGGTTTTCTTCAGAGCTTTGTACAGCCTTTGGAGAGCTCAAGGACTCTGCCCTTGAAAAACGTTTGCTCCTTTCAAGAAAAGAACTCTGGTCATGTATTTTCTATGTCTGCCTTGTACCTATTCTTGAATAAAATTGAAGTGCAGTCCTTAAAAGGCAACAATGTCTGCAATACCTTCTCTCAGAAATAGGCATGCAGGTGCTCAGGAAAGATGCAGAGATGTGCTTCAGAATCTGAGGGGAAAACATGACCTCCTGACAATTACTAGCAGGCAAGAAAACATTGTAGAGAAAGAAACTTGTTTTTAGGGGAGCTAACTATTTTTTTTAAAAAATTGTGATTGCAGCTTGCCAGGGACGGGACAAAACACACAAAAAAATAATCCCTTGAATACCTGTCATTTAGGGACTAGATGAGGAAAAGATTTTATTTGGTGTGAAAATCTTCATAACTTTAAAATATGGATACTCCTAAAATATCCATTGGGGTCTTTTTGAATTTTTTTTCAGATTTTTAGTTTCTCGGGCTTGTTTATACTATTTGTATTCAAAGACCTACTGTCTCTTGTATTGCCTGATCCAAAAACATCCAGTCCTCAGTACACACTAGGGCTCAAGGGAATGCCTACTGGATACATGCAGTTGTGTGAGTTTCATTTGATCTCCTGCTGTACATGAAACTGAAGTAGTATCTGTTTGCAGGAAATCATTCTGTTTTGTAGAACCACATAAATGACATGGACTTCCCTTCTAAGTTAATATCACACAGGAATAATATTAATGGAAGCTTTGCCTGTCCAGGTTGCATGACAATCTACTGAACTCAGAAGAGAGATGCTGAAGAGCAGCAAGGCACTTTGAAAATAATACAAGTACTGAAGCAGCATCTAAAGAATTATGTCATCTTGGGTAGCTTCCTTCTCTTCTGTTTTGTCCACACTATTCATTGCTGATGCATTCTTTACAAATTCAGCCTTTTCAGCCTGCAATTTGTAAGCATTACTTTATTCTTTATTTCTTTTTGAGAATAGCATAGCTTTGGTCACATAGCCTCTTTTATTTATTGTCCCAACAGAGCAGTAGTGACAATAGGGTTTGCATATTGAAGTAATCCTCACGCATTAAAATGCTTCACACAAACAGCAAAATCAGCTGCAGAGCTTAGGGAAGACAAACTGACCCATGGCAGCTGGAGAGAGGAGGAACTTGGAGAAGATCCCCTGTAAATCTGAACAGATGCAAGTCACACACAAATGCTCCATACTGACTCTGGGTAACAACACCCCGCTGGCACATAGGGTCTCATCTTCAGGCATGTGAATTTGCTGCTTAATCCACTGTGATGACTCAGATACGAGAAGTTACTTATGTATATCTGAACAAAGATAAGACATGATAGGCATAAGGCTGTGCTGGGCATAAGCTCCCACTTGTAGAGAAGCTAGACAGGCAATACTTCACCTGTATTGCTCAGATGCCCAGAAATGCTGGCAAAGAAGAAGAAGAAGAAGTAACAGGACACATGAAACTTATGTCCTTGAAAAAAAAAGATGGCACAAACAGAAACTTAAGGTAAGAGAAATATTTATTTAAATTTGCACAATAACAAGCTTATACTGAACAAAGTCAATCAAGAAATAATAGTAAGTGCAGTAAAACAAGGAAATATTGATGACTTTTCCCATCAGAAAACATTAAGAAGCCATGCCTGTGCATCACGGGTTTTCTTTTTTCTTTTTTTTCTTTTTTGTTTTTTTACAATAACTTCTATCATTTTTTTTTCAGCGCATGTACTGTACATATCACGTCTTAGCTGCTAGGTTTGTTATTCCTGAAGGCTTCATCCTTTTACTCAAACATCTGCTAAGTTCTGCAGTAAGCAATCAAACACATTTGTGCAGTTCCAAATATGATTAGGTAAATCTGCTGCATCTGGTCAAGCGCTGGACTCTCAAAGCTTCAGAAGACCCTGTGGGAGCTCATAGTTGATTTTAGATCTTGACATCATTATGTACAGCATAACAATGTGTCACTTTACACTAACCTAAACATTCTGCACAAGGATGCCAGACAGACAAATAGCCAGAAGATTTAGGCCTCACCTCATACAAAGGTTTACACATCTGAGCTTGTCTTGAGTCCCATAAATTTCACTCTGATTCAGGTAACTGAGTTCATCACATATCTGCACTTCAGATAGACAAAACCAACCTAATTTGAGTTTTAATTTTGAACAATTTTTGGTCTAAAGGTCGATTTCTGTGAAGGAAAATTCTTTAACCAGAAACTGCTTGTGAGAGATAGGAGTTGGTGTCACAGTTCCTGAAGGCACTGTGGATCCACTGAGCAACAGACATGGCCATTCTAAAGGACAGAAAAACAGAAAGAAGAATTGGAAAAATTCACATTTTGTACAAAAGAAATAAATTTAACAAGCTCAGCTGTTATCAAACATCCATCAGATTTGAATGTACAGATTTGTAAAATACAAAACATGTACAGACTTGGATCAGATTCATGACATTGTCATAATGTCCTTATGTTGCCCGAGGGAATGGGCTATTATGATTCCTCTAAAATGCTTGGCTTGCTGTGGTCTGTGTCCCAGAACTACAACAGTCAAATTGAAAGAAGCTGGAATCAGTGGAAGGAATGCTCCCAACATGAAGGTATCAGGCATCTGCTGAAGTACATAAAGCTGTTGAACAAGACAGGGCACTTGGAAGTTTTATTCAGATGAGGCAGAAGGGACTATGGCTTTTATTTAGCCCTGAATGCTTCAGCTTCATGCATCCTGTCTGTAACACCAGCAAACATTAATCCATAAACTTTTTCCTGGTAGTCCAGACATTCTTCTGAGAATGTTAGCAATTAAGGAAACAGATTACCTATGGACATCATTAAAGTACTGGAGAAAAAATTTTCTGCACCTCTACTGCTTCTTGTCTTTAGTCTGATTCTTATAATGCAAATAAAAACTGAGTTTTATTTATAAATTAGTCCAAATATATTCAATTGACTAAACTGACAGGGCTTATTAAAGACTGAGGTCTGAAAAATTCAAGCATTTTCTTTCACTCCCTCTGCTACAGGAGGTTACATTCCTATTCTCTCCCTTCTTTCCTTGTGATTAGAAATGTTTTTGTGGCTAAGTCTTCTTTAGCTGATGCCCAGGTTTTAAAATTCTTAAAGGATTTGTGTAAACCTATTTTGCTATAGCTTGCTTAAAGAGGCTTAGACTGGAGCTTTGACCTTCCATGTGATACTTTACAAGAGAAGAGTGGGGTGACACAGGATGAAGGAGAAGGAGCACTATACAAACTGGGGACACCATTAACCTGATCTGGAGGGAGCGGGCTGCTTGCATGCAGAACTGCAATATTAACATGCCAGCAATATGAGCAGATAGTGTATTTCAAAATGAACACTGCTCTTTAAAGAGAACTGAGTGAGATTTGGCTTGTTTAGGGACAAAGTGGTACATCTTTGTTAGTGGATTCACACCTGAGTCATTAAAACTGTGGAGTTTGGCAGAGTATCTGTTTTGATCCTGCGTTCACAATGCAGCAATAGATTTGATTAGTCTGTGTATGTGTTTACACCAAATACCAATTAGTCAATGCTTAAGGTTCAATCTTTCCTTAACACAAAAGGCTAGATGGGAGCAGCACTTAGGTGGCCATCATCAGAACTGATACGTGCCTTCTGCATTGCTACTGATTAGCAGTACAACAGGAGCACATTTCCCATCACTGAGTCTCAAAAGTGATTTAGGGAAGAACCACACACAACTATTTCTTCTACAGATGGGGAACCAGATGCATAAGAACCTTAGCAACTTGCCCAAGCAAAAAGTAACTTCTAGCATTGGAGTTGGTGTATGCCACCAGCTACGGACGCCAAAGGTACAGGTTTCTGCCTATAAGCCTGTTCCAACATCCTTTGGCCAGCAGTTGGCTTTCTAGCCACTAGCCAGTCTTTCAGATTACAGCATTTTCTTCTAACCACTGAGCTGTTCTGACATCAAGACAAATGCTGGCGCTTGGTGCATACCACTGTCCTTGAGAAAGGACTATGCCTCAACAGCAGCACCTCTTACACACAGTCTTGCATCAGGTAAAGTGGGGGAAGAAAGTGATGCTTGACATCTTCTGCTGCCTGATTACAGAATTCTCACAGAAGGAGGTGTTGAAGATAGATTTTTTTTTTATGAGCACCTTTTCAAAGTAATTAATTGTACCATCTATTAGAGTTTGGGAAGCATCTTACTTGGGAAGGACATAGAATAAAGCCCAAAATCAACTGTGAGTTTCAGTAATTATGAAAAAACTGCACGAATCCTGCTGCCTCTCTCTCCTTGGCTACTGTGGAAACACATACTGTCACTCTTCAGTATCATGTGGCAGAAAACACAATTCACTTTATGGGCTTATTTTGAATAGAAACATTTATGCTAAGCCTTTTTCCTTTGCATCCTCAAAAAGAGATGCCAGAATTCACATATGCCCAGAGCTATTATATTTCTCCTCAATTAATTTCTTTGACTACAAAAACGGTAAATGTTCTAAACACATTGATTAATTTTAAAGTAGAAAAGCTATATAACCATATAACTAGTCCTTTTATTCTGAAAACAATTACTATTCTCAAAAATCAATTCAATCAGTTCCGGTAACACTATAGTATCACAATGAACAAATTTCTTGTGCAAAGTCTAGGCTTACATACCCATACTTGTATGTTTCCAAGACAGCATGGAGCTTGGAGCTCCATGATCAAACTTGAATTGAGCTATCCTGCTGTAAAACCGAAGCTCAGAACTGTGTCCACACCACTCTGCAGTGTAGGCTGTTATTCTGCTTCTGATTTGCTAGCATTTCAAACCATGCTTCTAGCATATGCAAGAGTACAGTTAACTAAGCTGAACACTTTTATGGTCATCTCTGCTGCTTTAAAACAAGTAGACACCAACAGTTCATTGACTGGACTCAATGCATTAATAATTATGTGCCACAGAACAAGCTAGGAAGAAGCATCTCAGCTTCATCTGTATAACCTTTACCTTGCACTGGCAGAGAGTGCACTCTGTGCCATGCTTAATCCAAGAAGATCCAGTGAAGCGAATGACATTGGTTTCATCCAAACATGTTTTAGTGATGTCATTGCGAATGGTGTCTGCTTGGCAGGGGTCAGTGACACAGCGTGGGCAGCACTCGTTCTCGGGGAGGACACTGAATTCACAGTCCACCTCTGGGCATGGCAACGGCCAGCAGTCTACTTCTCCTTGCTGTTTTCAGAAAGAACAAGACATTATTATTAGCTCTTATTTTGTTTCTCACCCATTCCTCTGACTCAGCATTATGTTTCCTACTTGGCTATTTTTTCCTATTTGTTCCTGTTCAGAATTCAGTGCAGAGAACACTGATATTCACTGACTGTGGGACACACAGCAGATCAGGTGTTTTTTATGCATGCCAGGCAGGAAGTATATCAGATTTAACTTCAGTACACTCTCCATCAAGCTGCAGCTGAAATTTCTCCATGAAAGTTATGCAATACAAGATAAGGGTCTGTCCTTGTCCCTACTTCTGTAAGTGACAGAAGTTGTAATAAGTCTGCACAGCAAAAGTACTCCAAAATCTCCAGTTTCACCTGGTTCTTACTTACAATTTGGACTGTTTGGCTTGCCATAGAAAGCCCTCAAATTTATCTTTGCCATGGTTACAAAAGCATTGGTTGGATTAAGGGTGTCAAGCTACCAGCAGTCCAATGTAACAGGGAACACCAGCATGTTTCCAGTGAGAGGACCTCTACCCACTTTCCACCCACTTAGGATATTATGATCTAAATAGTTGAAGTTCCAAGCTTAATCACACCTCCTGCATGGTGGGTTTAGTACAGTCAGAATAAGAAAAGGTCAGAACAGAGACTTGTGTTGGGCCAACATATCCTTAGGAGCAGTTACTGTATGCCTGAACACAAATCTAAATATGTTAAATGAATCATATCAGTTATTAGAAGCTGGAATCAGCTTCCCTTCACTCTAGACAAGGGCCAAAATTGCAGATCTATGGGTCAAAGAAAAGACTTCACAGAAGTCATTAATGCATTATTTTTGGAACAGGTCCATCTCTGACCTTCAATTTATTCAGCTCATTTGAGCACAGATGGAGTAGTCCAGACTTAAGAGGGGCAAAAACAACAGCATTTGGCCCTAGGAAATCATTTTTTTCACAAAAAAATGTATCTAAGACTTTGAGAATTAGGAGTTCACTATCTCAAGAGCAGAAGCTGAAAAAATAATTCACAGACACCTGTCATATCTCCAAATTTCCACCACTTGCTGCAGAAAGTATTGTAAAGTTAGTCTTTTACAAAATTCTCATCTAGGTCAATTTCCTTCTTTTTGAATTACATGATGGTAAGAATGAAAGCAATCTTTCAATTCAGTCACTGATCTTCATACTTCAATCTTTTTTGTGATGGACAGTACAAGGAGTAGACAATCATTTTGTCATCCAAAAAATCCATGACCACTGAAAGAAAGCAGGCTTTTGCTCCAGAAGTAGCATCTTGAAAAAAAGAAACATCTACTGAGATCCTAAACAGTATGGGGTTTTTTTTGGTTTTGGTTTTTTTTTTTAATTTTTAAGACATTTAATGAAGCACATGGTAATCTATTTCTTTGGATTTTAGCAGTGGTAACACTGAAAGCACAGTTTACAGAAATTTGCTTCTGGCTGTTATCCATGATGCCCTGACAAGCCAAAGCTGCTACATGGACTAGCCTTTATATTTGGAGATAACATGTGATAAAAGCTAGCTGTTTTTATCTTGGGATTTTTTTATGTCACAGAAACTTCCTGAGCAGCATTATGCAGAACAGTTTTTGCTCAGACTCCAAAATACATGCCTAGGAAAAAGATGACAAGATTTAACAGATGCAGGTTTTTTTAAAACTCATTTCACTGTTTTGAAAAATGCATAAAGTCTTACTATTTTTCTGTTACTCAAAGTGTCTGAATGAATAAATAAGTTTTAGTTTACCATCATTCTTGAAATTATCAGATGTGATAATAAAGACATACTTAGAATTTCCTTATAGAGCTTCAGCACTCTCTGAATGAGTGACCACAAGTGTTGCTGTGTAGGTGCCATATCCAAATGACCTCCACTCTGCTGAAACAATCCTCATGATTAAGTAATTTATATTGTGTATATTGTGTCAAAACGCATTTTTGACAGGAACTTGACAATACTGACAAAAATCCAGGAAAACCAGTTTTTGATTATACACGTACTTCAGGGGAAATTAAGTGGATGGTGATGCACGAAAATGAAACTATTCACACATCAGAATATCCCATGTCCTTTTTCCCTCCTGTCTCTGCTGCTGTAATCAGGAGCCTTACCAAACAGCGGCAGTGCTGACAGTTCTGTATCCAGGATTCACCACTGTTATAGGAAAGCTCCCCACTCTGGTGTAAACATTGACTGCTGAGCCTCGGGTCACACTCAGGACAGCAAAAGAGGTCAACAGTGGGATTTTGGCAGTCACAGACCATTCGCCGGCACATCACATATCCATTCTGTTTTTAGGAGAGAGACATACAATGATGGCAGCAATTTGCACAACTCCAGCCATACTCCAGCCAAGATTTGATTTTTTACCGTGGTTTTAAGCAGCTCACAAGTTTTTACACTACACAGCATCTTTGTCAAACTACAGTTCAAACCAAGTCAGAAACCCCAATACGCACTCAGTAACTACCATAAAGTTCCCCTGTTGTCTTATATACATCCCTCATTCAACCAATCTTCAGGCAGGTCTCCTGTGAGATGGTGAAACACAAGTGTGTCTTTCCCAATGGTCAAATTTTAATGGATTGCACTATGTTTGTCAGTCTCATATGGATGCCTGCTGAATCTTGCTTTAAACTTCCACATCATGGAGTATCACAGTACCATAGAATAGCAGACTGGAGGGTGTCAAGGAAGATCAATCCCTCTCTTCTGTAATTATTCACATAGGAAGATGATAGGTGATCTGAAACTAAACTATGTACATAGAAGTCAAGCTGGTGAAATGCTCACTATTGTCAGCACTATTGTCAGCAGTGTATTGGGCTTTCATTCTCCATAAGAATTTAGCTTGAGACCAAACTTCCCACAGCAAACACTTGAGAAAGTTAAGCTGAATTACTCTGCAGACACAGAATGTACTTCTATTTATAGCTATCTGCTAGAGATATGGGTGTCAGTCTCCAACCTCAATATGTGTATAAACTGTTTCTTTGAATGAAAATGCTGTTACTCTCACCCAGAGAAAACAGGTGGCATCTCTGCTAACAAAACAGTATTATCATCCTTCTCCCAGTATCATATAATAAACTTCCCATGGATGTTTTGCTCATGCTGGTTGGAGAGAGAAGCTATCCCCAAAACCATATGTAATATATTATGTTATTTTCTGTAGCTCCCCACACACACCTGAGAAGGCAGCTAAAACAGGAATTCCACTTGAATTAGGACACTCTACCATTCAGCCCTACCACCACCTTGCAGAAGCAACTACTTCTATTTGTACTGACCTGGCATGAGCAGACAGAGCATCTGTCATTCTCCAGCACCCAAATCTGACCATTATGCTTGACTTTGCCTTCATGGATACAGTCTCCTGTGCAGTTCTTGCCATGGGGACATCGACAGTCATACCCACCATCCAAGTTAAAGCAAACAGTGTCATTGGCACAGCTATGCCTTCCAGTTCCACATTCATCAATGTCTGCAAAAACATGCCATGTAATGCTCTTAGACCACATTCAATTAACAAAAATATTCTTGTGGAAGTCAATACAAATTATTCTTAGCCATTAAGGCCTTCAGCTGAAAATTAATTTGTACTTCACCAGAATGGGGAGAAATAACTTATAAATTCACCAAAAAAATTTTACAAGTCACATCAGCTTTTTTTTTCATGCTTCAATCTGATATCTTGAGTTTTGCTATACATCTTTCTAAGTGAATGCTATTTAGTAAGGTAGGTAGGATGATGAAATCACAAGAAACATGAGAGCAATAATAAATCTCAGTGCCTTAAAGAGCCTTAGTTTGTGGCAACCATTCATGACACATGTTCAGTGAGACAAGAATACCTTCAGAATCTTGTTCTTAAAACCTTTTGCTGGCTCTGTCTAGCATATTTGAATTCACATGCTGAGATTTTAATGCGAAAAGTGATGTTTGACCTGTAAGCTCATTTAAGCAAGCACACCATGCTTTAAGCTTCATCATTTATTAGAGTGTGAAAACTAGAATATTTTAAATGTTCAGATATAACTCTTGTGTCTAGAACAGAAAACTAAAAAAAAAAATTAATGTCTCCAGTGAATAAAATAAATTTCTTCAAAACAATTATATCACAAAGAATTAAAGAGCACTTTGAAGGTCTACTTCATCAAGGTGCATAAAAATATTTTACAAGGGCAAACTAGCAGCACACACTACCTTCTACTTCAATAGTCTTTATTTAGCTTTTTCAGCTGTTCAAATGGAGAAAAATGATCTGTAAAGGAAGCTTCAAAGGGGTGTGAAATAAACAGATATATGCAATAAAAAGTGGAAAACAGAGTAAAGACTAGAACTATGGTGATTGTAAATACCGATATATTAAGTTCAACTCTAAATAAAATTTCACAGCAGTATGGCCCATGTTCTTAGTTAAAGCTCATTAAAAAGTAGTGTTGTTATAATTAAATGTCCAACAGAGGAGTATGAGACAAATTAGACAATATGGTCATGCATGTATCTTTCACCATCAGCATAAAAACTTAATAAAACACCCAGCTTCAGATTCAACAGTGGAAATGAAACCTCCAGTTCTCCTCAAGAACATTTTGTTTAAAGCAAAATAACTCAATTATCATTTCAATTCCAAGGGTGACTGTGGTCAAAAAACCAAAAAAGCAAAGAAGTTGCTAATGTGAATATGAATTGGGATAAAAACAGCAGGGAAATTATTAGAATTCCATTATACAAATAAGCAGCATTGTGGATTTCCTTCAAATACTGTGTGCAATAGCAGTGGCATCATCTTAAAAAGAATTGCAGAATTACTAGGGTTTATGGGAAGATTGAGGAAAATATAATTTGAGAAGAACTGAAAAGAAATGGATTCTCATCTCTAAAAGAACATCAGCAGGAAGGAATATAACC
>VZRZ01004779.1:514802-560723 GCA_013398175.1 Climacteris rufus | reverse complement strand
AAAAAGAATACTCCAGAGAAGACAGGTTGAAAGCTTTTTTCTCCATATCACCTAACACATAAGACAAGGGACAGTGAATGGAACTGAAAGACAACAAATTTAAGCCTGATAAAAGGCAATAATTTTCATACAATGCATAAACAAAATATGACACTCACTGCTACAGAAGCCTAAGAGACAAAAACAACTGCATAGCCAAAATTGTATAAAGCTAGCAAGAATATTCAATTTGCAATGCTAACAGATTTTGGGAGAGAGATTACATTTCATGCATTAGGGGCCATGGTATACTAATTTATGTATCAGATAATCCAGAACAGGCGAACCATCTCAGATCTCTCCATCTTCCATCTCATTGCCTTCTGAAGCATCTGGAGGCAGCCACTGTTGTAACAGGGCAGAATAAAACTGGGGCCATGAACCTAATTCAGTGTGGCTGTTTGCATGGACCTGAACAGCTGAAATATCCCAGGCACATCACAGATGGAAAGCCACCCCAACAGTAAGGATACATGATCAGTGGGACAGATGATCCTACAGAGGCTGTCCAGACTCTAAACTTGAAGTTAGGAAAGTAGCTAACAGGAATGGTTTGAGTGATGCCAGTGTGGACAGAGCAGAGGGATGGAAGACCTGCTGTCTCCTTCCTATATTTTCTTTTAAATCCAATCTGAAAGTAATGTAATCTGATAATTTAAAATTCAGGTCTCCATATACTCTGTTTTTAAGTTATGCAATAACAAAAACAGACACAAATTCTCTTTAGATATAATGATTCAGATTAACAGCAGGATTCTCTTTATTATCAAAGTAAATTTAAAATAATTACTTTCCAAAACCTGTATTCGTTTGTTTAGAACACTCTTTTGTAAAAACCTTCCACACAGCTGTCATAAATGAATAATGTCACTTCTCAGCAACCTGGACACTTAACAGAAGGCAGCTATACTTTATGAGATAACTGGACAAAGTTCAGCTGTCATGTAAATAAGAACAGTTTCTTTTAAACAACAAATGGTGATCCTATAAACATTAAGTCTGCATTTGGCACTTATATACAATTCTATTTCACAATTTTCCACGAGAAAAAGGTTTCTGAGGTTTATTTTTCAACACGGTCACAGTAACTGAAAATAATGGAGGTTTCATCACTGACTCTGGTATTGACACGAGCCTATCTGGTATTGAGAACTTATGAAAATTGCAACCTTGTTTTTTGCATTTGTTTGATTCATGAAAATAAATGTTCTGGATAGGGCAATTTAAATATCCCTAGTCACAGCAGGAGCTATTTACATTTTGATTCTGACCTAATCAGAAACAGCAGTGTGTATGATGCAGCAAGAGAAACACCAACTTTTCA
This sequence comes from Climacteris rufus, assembly GCA_013398175.1. NCBI lineage: Eukaryota > Metazoa > Chordata > Aves > Passeriformes > Climacteridae > Climacteris > Climacteris rufus. The sequence goes on along the minus strand of VZRZ01004779.1, from coordinate 559,360 downwards.
CACATGAAACACTCATCTGCATTATTCATCCACATCAAACTTCAGGCATTATTAGCAAAGAACTTGCACACAAATCATCCATACCAAGCAAAACTTTACTCAGTTTTTTTTTTTTTTTACTTTATACTTTTAATGGATGGTGAATTATGTTACTGGAATTGTGTTTACAGCCATAACCAGCTATGGACAAGGTGCACTGGCCCCTGCATCTTTTGTATTTGAAAAGGGAAGGTAGGATTACAAGTTGCATAGTCCAGTATATTCCACCACAGAGCCATTTTATTACTTCTCCCATATTGTTAACGAAACAAACCAACCAACCAACAAACACCCCTGCCAAGTCCACCCCCCTCCCCTCCTTCAAAGAAAACAACAACCCTCCCCCCACCCCCAAACCACACACAGAAAAATAGTTCACTTCAGGCTATTTACAATACACTGCTTAAGTACCAAGCAGCTTGAGTGTTATGACATTAGATTATGTCTCAAAAGACTTGGAGGTTTGCCTCAATAAAAAACCAGAGACGAAATGTAACTAGTGATCCAGCGCTAAAGTGAGAATCAGTTCTTCTTTAACTTATACTAAAAATTACAGCAGCTTTGATCTGTCATATTTTTAAGGATTTTCCTTTACTTACCTCATCTCTAGGTACAACTTATGTTGCAATAACAAAGGAATACCATGGGAGAAGTAGTGATACGTGTTACAGAACACTAGGAGTTAATGGTATTCACAAATAATTTCCTGTCTACACAGGAAAAATACCAGACTAAAATCATACAATATGGTGACAGTACTTGGAATGAATAAACTCCACTTGTAGTATTTGCAAGACTGCAGAGACAGAAGACTTCATAAAAATGGGAATTTCAATTACTCTACCAGGTTGTGACCCAAGGCTGTATTTAAGAGATTTACTAACTGTTTCTTGGAAGAGGTAGTCAAAGAATCCCAGAGGGACAAGGCACCATTTGACTTGGCCCTGAGCAGCAAGCAGGCTCTGATTCAGAATGTCTCTACTGAGCAACTACTCTACATTGGTGATCAACAGTGACCACAATGTATGCAAGTTCAATATCCTTCAAGGAATTTAAAAGGCTACAAAAAAGTCTCTGTGGTAGTGCTTAGATTCAAAGAGGGTATTATATTGAAATAACAAAGTTTTAAACATGAATTAAAACTAGCAACCAAAAGGATAACATTTTCCGATACAAAGAAGATTGCTTAAAAATACCATATCACAGATTCAGAGTACAAGTATACTATACTATTTAAAAATATTTTAAAGGGGGGATAGATTTCTTTCACTGTAATAATTTTATTCATTGCCTTCCTTGCACAATACTCTTAAAGGAACACAATGCTCTTAAAGGAGCTAGGTGCCATGGAATAAAAGTGGTCATTGACTCACAGATTAATAATAATTAATATTAATGATAATTAATTATTAACAATCAAAGGGATAAAAGGTGATAATCATTATGTAATAAAAGGCAGCAACAAATGGCCAGGTTGTCACAATGGAGAACTTCCCAGGGAAGTTCCTCAAGAATCTGTGCCAGAATGTGTGCTGCCCTATATACTTAGTCACCTGGAGATATGGATGAACAGTGAGACAAATAAGATTATTGATAATAAAGTATTAAACCCAAATATTAACAGTGAAATAGAGAAGTATTTTGTAATACTGACTGAACAAACAATAATATGTCAGATAAGATTCAATTGAAAAGTGCCTTGGGAAATATCCATTCAAAAATCAAATCGGTCTTTTGGATGTATTCTGGAAAGAGATCTTGGAAATACCGTGGATAGCTCTAAAAAAGAGAGCTCAATAATACAGACAAAAACCTCACTAATGGCAGATGCAAAAATTCACAATAAACTCATAAGGAACATAAACAAGGCACAATTAGAAAACAAAAGAACTGTGCACACCTTGCTAGGAAGTGGTAAAAGGCTCAGAGACCCACTCTGATATAGCTGATGGAAAGTTGCAGCTTTCCCTCCTCTGATGAACTATCCAGACGTATGTGCAGAACATTCACATAAAGCCCTAAAGGGTCTCCCTGAGACATATTCATTAACAAAATCATTCTGATATGAGTTAGACTGTCATTTATGTAAAGAAAAGATGAACATTTGTATCACTGAGAAATATTGGAGGAGATGGTTTGGGAGAGTGGACAGTTCCTTTGCTCTGAAGCAACTGAAATTTCTCAGTTATCTTTGCTCTGAGGAGTAGCATTAATTTAGCAAGGTGAAAGTACCAGGATAGCTGAGTACTTTTTGCTTAAGGCAAAAAAGGAAGGAGTGCATTTGCTAGGGAACTCAAGCTTGTTTGAGCAGAAAGTTTTATTTCTGTTCTTTTCTGTCCTGGGTAAATCTATTGACTGATGTAATCAGTCTTAAAAGAGCAAGTGAATTGTGAATAATTTATTTGTGAGTTCAAGTAAGCCAGCTGTCAGAGTGCTTACCAGATGTGAAAGATGAAGAGCTGAGACTTCAGATGTTGGTAACACCAGCTGGACAGAAATGTTGTTTCCTGATACAGTAAATGTGTTCAAACTGCTGTCTTATAAAATGTAGTGGTCAAGTTTCTGTTTTATCAGTCCTTTTATGAAAGATGAGAAACTCTGACAATTTTTAATTCTTCCCACACTCCAGAATATTTAAATACTAATGTGTCTCCATATCTGCCTTCTGTTTGGTGATGCTTAAATTGGGTTCCCACATTCAGCATTGAAGCCTTAATGCCTGTAGCTCTACTTGGGATAGATGGAAAAAAAAAAGTCACTTTATTTGATGACCTTTTATGATTATGAATGAAAGCAAAAGGATTTTGATGGAGCTTTGTGAGTGCTAGAAAGATTTCCTGCTGAAGAGTAGTGATTTTTTTTTCATTTCCTCTCTCCCTTAAGCGCTATCTAAAACAAAGCTTCTGTTAAAGCTAAGTGTAGGACTCCAAACTCACAACAGTTTTTCAACTACAAGAAATTTCATGTACAAGTTAAAATACTGGATGTACTGTGAGATAAATGGAGACATCCTGACAGCCAGCAATTCCTCTGCCTTCCAGATCCAGAGATGTAAATGCTTTAGTGACCATTTTGGACTTTGCTCAGCCAGTAAGGCTGGGGACCACACTGAGGCTTGTAATATGCCTCCATCCCTCATTATACTGGGTTGTGGTAAATAGTGTTCAAGTAGAGGCCCAGCCTCTGTGTTGTCAGGCAGGCTGCTGTGTCACACAGAGAAGGAAGTGATTCTAATTCTGGAAGCAGGATAGCAGAACTAAAATATAAGATACTTCAGAACAGAAAACCCAAATGGGAGTTCACATACAGATAAATCCTTACAATCAAAAAAGATCTTTTTATGAACTGGGCATTCTGGATTGATCTTTCCAAACCTTTCATTTGCATTTGTCTCATTTAAAGAATGTAGTACCTGCTGAGAGTGAAGGTCTGCTGATCTCATATTCTGTATTAACAACAGCTGGTACCTGACAGATACTCCTGGTAAGTCCTAAGGGGCTGCCTTAATTAGATGAGGTATTCTTTAGATGTGGATGTATGCAAAATGCCCAACAACTGATGAGGTGCAACCTGCACTATTCTGGTACAAACCAATACAGCCTCCCTCTTCAACTGATTCTGGAGGCTTTTAGACATTGCAAAGGACAAATTCAAAGGAACCAGGATGTTACACAGAACTGCAGGGCAAACATTAATTAGGCCTGAACTTTCTTATTTTAGCATTTTCCCCTCAGTTGTTCCAGTTTTTTTACTGCAATGAAGCCTGAGGATGCAATATCTACTCCCTTAGCACAGTTCTCTTTATGAAATGGTACATAAGAGACAACGTTCAGTAGCAATAAGACAGTTTAAAGAAACTGTAAAGAAAAGCTGTCAGGGGGCAAAAAGGAAGATACCAATTAATATACCATGCTGAATGCTATATTTATATATACATAAAATTCAAGACTTCCCACAGCCATACAATTCTCAAAGACTACATGGCTGATATTTCACTCTTCTGGAAATACAATGATGCATAACATAATTCTATTTCCAAGGGAAAAACAGCAAGTGCTGGTAAGAGGTTGAAGCCCTCCAGCTGCATTTCCCATAATTTCTCTCAGTAATTTTTATAGATGCCACAGGTCTACCTAGGGGTACAATGTGAATCAAAACTATTAGTAAAGGAATCTCTAGGTCTTCCATTGCCTGTAGGTACAATAAAATGGGATTATGACTTTTTGCATTTGAGTACATTTGTCAAAATACTCAATGTTTTCAGTTATGCCAAAGAAGCAGCAGTAGCCAAGGTCAATATACATGTAAAATAGGCAATTCAGCAACTATTATTTCATTACCAAGCACTGAAAAAGTCTGGTGCTACCAAGGAGCCTACCTCTAGCTAGGAATATTTAAAGTGATGTCCTAAAGGGACATTTCCTGCAAAAGAGTTAAGTGCAGTTTTGGTCTTCTGTTAAAATAATGTTTTAAAGGAAATGCTCCTGTGCTTCTGTGATTTTAACAGAGGTCTTTCCACATGGATTTTTAAAATTGGAGGCTTTGATGAAGGAAACAAAGAGCTGATTACACTGATCACTGAAATGCTCTGTGTAGCGCTACCAGCATATGTCCAGGGGACAGAAACAGACCCAGATTCAAGGCAGATCGTGTGGAACAATCAAGAAAGAAACTTTTAATCCACACTTCCTAGGCTTTTACAGGTTTTTTCCACTTAAAAAAGGAACTTTCTTCAAAGCAACTAAAACTTACAAAAGATGAGTGAAAGTCAAGGCTATTACGAACTCTATATAAAACACTGCTTTGAAGTAGTTTGTATTGTTCCTTCTTCAGCTCTACAAGCTGAAGCACTTGCATAAGCTAGAAAGTTTCACAGGATGCTGGTCCCAGATAGAGTTGAAAGTGAGAATCGGAGAACTGTGATTTGAAATTTGAGATTACTATAGCCTGGAAGTTGCTGCCCCATTAAAGTGACTGCCTAAAAGACCATCCACTAACAGCTCAATCTAATCACATCTGACTAGGGGTTACTGAAGAAGTGACAAAAGCAATTCATTTTCTTTTGTCTTTAAACCCAGTAGGGAAATCCCTTACAGTGGTAAGATCTGACTGCAGAGACGATGTTTGCTTCTGCACTACTGTATTGTACTACTGCAAGTTCAACTTTCCATACTGCAATGGATTTTAGGGTGTCCTTCACATCCTTTCAGGTTTTATTTTTATCTAAGACAACATGTCACAGGACTCAACCCAATAAAAAGTGACATAGTAAAACTGACCAAACATCTAACCTTCCTCCCCATCAAGGCCAAGCTGGATGGGGCCCTGAGCAACAGGGTGGGGGGAGTTCCTGCCCATGGCAAGGGGGTTGGAACTATGTGATCCTTAAGGTACCTTCCAATCCAAGCCATTCTATGATTCTACAATCTCAAGTTGCTAAGGATTCCAATATTTGGAGCTGCAATCAATCAAACTGAAATTGTTCCACTGTTAGTGACTAGGGCTATCAGCAATGAAGATAGTTTCCTGGCATCTGTGATTTAATTCTAATTACTTGTTATCATCTGTGTGTGTTTAATAAAGAGCTGCTGGGTCTTCACAGAAAAGGTCAAAACAGTCTAATAATTGCCACTTCTGTACACATGTAGCAATCCCCATATTTCTTTTCCCTTGGTTTTTCATTTGCTTAGAAATTGCTTGTTAATTGATACTTGTTTGCACACATCTTAACACAGTCACTTTGCATCATGTATCTCTCTTGACACAGATGTGCCAAACCACAATCTTCAACCCACAAGGTAAGTGTTATATCAACACTGAAGATAAAACTTGAGATATTGAGAATATTCCCATAAATGCCTGACTGGAGCATTTATTACCTCTGCTGTGAGTGGCAGAAGTGCAATGTTATAATCAGAAGGATCACAGCTTATTCTTTGCACCTTCCTGTCCTAACACCTGGCCAGCTAACACTGACATTCAGTTAGTTCTTGACAAAGAAAGCTCGGCTGATGAAAGCAGTGGTTGCCTCAAATTGCTGATTCCTCCTGGGAATACAGGCTTTCAGCTGTGATGAAAATGTGTTGAAATAAAGTATTGATGATGGGTATACCAAAAAGGTCATTCTCACTCCTGGAGAACTGCCTGTGTGTCTGCCTTAGAGAAATTAATTCAATTGCTTCCCTTTGGGACCAATGCAGCCCACCAATGTGAGCTTAAAAAGCAATAAGAAAACTTACACTGTGAGCACTGAATATTTTAGCGCATGGAGACAGAAGGGAGAAAGGGTGATAATTTTGCCCTAAGAAGACCAGGGCAAAACCAGACTAGTTTGTTCTGTTATTTAAGAGCAGCAGCATGAAATATCTTAAGAGCTGAATAACATGGAATAATGTTCCATACTAAGAGATCTGCATCTGAAAGTAACTCTGATCTTGTTAATCTGCTGTTCTCTCTGACATCATTCATAAACAAAGAAAACCTTTCCATCTCCTTCTCCCCCATGTTACTCTCTTGTCCCCAACCCATTGCACAGCCCTAAGTCCACTGAGCTTGCCAGTTTGGAATGTAGGTCTTCAAATTGCAGCCCTCTGGAAGCAGCCATAACACAGGAGAAACACTACAGTATATAACCAAGGTGTAGGTAAGGGTCTCAGGGATGCATAATCATTTTTTGCATTTGGAAATATTTTTATCATGAACTATTATAGTTTATGAGGAGAACAAAGTGAGGTCTGGATTGAGGCCCATTTCTACATATTAAGAATCTGACATATAAACAGATTACTGTGGAGTGACAGATTACAGCGCATGCTATCAGCCCATGGGAAATCATTTATGCAAGGGACATGCACAGAAGCAGATGTAGGGCCAGAGAAACTGCATTTTAATCACCATGCCTGACTTTATATATTACATTAGTAAAACACAGAAATGGCAACTAATTCTCCACCTTATAGGAATATTCATACTTTATATTCTTTTGTCTTTGTTGGTGATGCTTATTTAGACTACAATTCTTTTGGGTTCAGGTTTAAATTTCACTAATGCAGTGTTCAAAACAATACTTGACCAGTACAATCTGAAACACTAGACGTTTCTAGACATTTTCATGTGAGCCGTAACACCACTCCACCTTTTTCAGACACTGACCTTCACAGGATTCTCCACTTGGTGAAAACATCCCATTGTCATGGTAGCCATCTCTGCATTCACAGTGGTACCAACCAGGCAGGTTAATGCAGTTAGCACGGCTGTCACACTGAACAAAGCCATCTGAGCATTCATCAATGTCTGTTTATTGAGAACAACAAAATAGAAGAAAATTCACACAAAGGAGATTGCTATATTCATCCAACGAAAGAACAATGTCTCTGGTGTTCCTGGGTTTCACAGAAGTATTTTCATTACTGACACTTGAATTTGCAGTGTTAATTACAGTGAAGTTTTGAATCATTTCCATAAAAGTACTTGGTTTAAGATTTTGGACCTAACAGCAGTGGACGTTCTGCTAATCCAAATTTACTGCTTACATAGTAACAATTCATTTTGTCACAACACAACAGGTAATCTGACATCTGTGTAAACTGCCCACAATATGAAGACAGGAATTAGGTCCCAGTCCAAATAACAAAATATTAATTAATGAGTAGTGCAGGTTGCCTGATAAAGATTTTTTTTTCCCTAGGGGTATATCAAAACATTAAATACTCACTCTGGTCCTTGCTTATGCTCCTGGTGACACCAATTTTAGATTAACAGGGCTTCTCTATCCTGTGAAGTTCCTGTTGACTTATACCGGCATGTCTGACTCTCAACATAACTGACTGCAGCCTTCTCTCTAACCATCAAAGAAAACAACTGGGTTTCCAAATAAATGCTTAAATCATGAAGATGAAACACAACACATTCTCCTCCTGGAAATTCCTTTGGGAAGTGTGTCTTTTAAAAGAACAATGTCCACTGACTAAACCTTACTATAACAATTTATCATAGAATGGATTATTTTGATGCACTCACTAGATCCAAAATCCACAGAAGCATGTTCTAAAGACACCTGAACCCATGGACTGAGCAGAGATGCAGTGAACTTTGTGGCACATCCATTTCCAGTGCCTTCAGGTACACAGTACTAAAGAATAGGTCCCAGAGTATGAGTGCTGTTAACGGTTACGGAATAGCAGGAGTATGGAGTAAAACAGGGATAAAACTGAGTTGTTCCCTATCAGATTCACTGCCTTATCACTATGTTTTATACCAGAAATAACACACCCATTTAAGCATCAAGCTGACTGAGAGAAGCCCATAGAACCAGCACAAAGGGAGGCACAACATGTGCAAATTGCTGTCAGAAATAAAAAGCTCTAATCACCCTCCACCATGAGTTTGATCAATGAATAAACCCTCAGTATACTGGCCACACTAGCCAAAGCAAGGATTCAACGTTTCTTGAAAGGTTGGATCTTTAAAACTAAGAATTAAAGTAACAAATTAAGACCCAAACTCTTAAAGTACATCAGCAGTTGATCTAGTATCATCTGGGATGCAGATATGAAGGACGGGTGCAATGTGGCCACTGAGATATATGTGAAATATGGCGAAATTCTGCCAGCAGTCCATGTTACCTCCCATTTATGTCATGCTATTTTCATAGGAGAGAGTATAAACTAGGTAAGAAAATAAATCAAGAACTGCAATAAGGTAACAAATCTCTTTTCTGAGAATAATGTGTACCTAGATAGACATGCTCTATCTAGTATTTTGTGAAACCTATTCAAACACAAACTTTAAAAAAACCAAAAGACTTCCTTACCCATTGAGAACACTTTATGCCACATTTAAAGGTAATAAAAATATTAGTATGTGAGGAACACCTGCATAAATTACAAGGCATAGCACAGTCACCCACATGTGGTTTTGAGTTGTGTTACACATGACAGTGGGGATGTAGGATGCACTCAGGGTGTTTTATTTACATGCCAGATATTTTTTTTTATTATTTCTTTGGACTAACTGTACAACTGTATCATGAGTGTATTGGTTTTTAAAAGCTTTACAGATACTTGACAAAATTTCATTAGATATTTTCTCTATGATGCATCAGTCTGATTTTCCACCAGCGGTGTCTCTAAACAGGCACACCTGATGTATATTTTCAGTATTTATGATGATAAAAACTACCGATACTCCTGCTGGAATATTGCAGCAAGCATATATTTTGCTGGTTTGTGCACCGCAAATTAAGTCAGAAGTCTCCATTGGTTTAAAACAGAATTTTCAACTCCACTATGAATTCCAAGATAATCATCTGAGTAGTCGTGCTGCAGGACTGAGAAATGCCAAACCTTTACAATCTTCCACTGAACTGTGTGCTTCTTCTAAATCAGTATAAACTCTGGCCTTTCTCTTGTGAGCAGACAGAAGCCAGTGGGACCTCAGAGGTGTTTGAGAGATCAGAGGAAGATCAATGAAAATTATGTTACAGTAGTGAGAAAATGTTGGCTTGCAGTCTGTGTCTTATCTACGGCTATTCACTCAAAAAGCCACAGATTACTTTAGAAAAAGAAAAGGAAAAGAAGAAAGGACTGCAGTCTGGAAGTTCCCTTACCACAGGGGAATATTCTGCCTGGCAGACAGCTCGCCTGGCAGAACAGAAGCGACCGCGCTAAATGCTTGGCATCACCCAGTCCATACAAGATAACTTGTTGGGGTTGGCCAAAGCCTCAAACCCCAGAGAACCAACAATACATGTAAACTCAGAGGCTGAAAGAGAAGAGCTGTTGTTAAGACTCGCTATTAATCTTCATACTGGCTACTTAATAACATTGCACTAAGACACTGGATGGCATATAGTCCTCTGGGAAAGTGGAACGTTTTTACAGGTGATGAGCTGGAGAAAAGAGTGTTATTTAGGTCAAAGTAACAGATATGAATTAAAGAAAAGCTGTGTTCCTCTGTTCAGAAAAATTTACTGGTGAATCTACAAGCCTTGTAAGTGTAAGCGCAATATCACAGGCAGAAGCAGAATGCCTTCAGATGAACTCACTGATTATTCAGGAAAAACAAGCTGTGAATGTCACATCAGTGTTGGTAAACTGACAACAAAAGCAGCTCTTCTATATTTATTTGCAAACCAGCTGATATATCTATAACACAAGAAATATTACTTGGGATGAAATGCTTTAACATATGTCAATAAAGAAAGAAATACATTCTTCTGGTTTTGTTATGACTGCATGCAAAGTTGAGTGGAGTTATGTAAGAAAGCCTACCATCACAAGCATGTATGGAAGCACACTGCAGGTCTTGAAGAAATGTCTTACTTCCTAAAGATTGTTTGTCATTGCATTGGAAGCATTGCAGCATCCATGCTGAATAACCCATTACTCCTTTCAGGATTTTTCAGCAAACAAAAGAAATCCAAAACAAATCTCCTCACCACTAATGTTTTAGGCAAAGGATATCTTAAGCACATCCCAGTGGGTTGCATAATATAAATGTTCTTTATGCAGAGAATTTGGTTTTAATTCTCAGAGCTAATGCTGATCATTAATTCTAATACAAACAGGCTCTGTAATGGGACAAAATATGACAGTTGCAAATCTGGTAAACAAGAAAATGCAGAAGAAATGTGTCTTGTAGAGCAAAAGTGCTGATTTCATGGAAAAAAATCTTGACATTTGGATAAAAAGATTTCAATTTTCAAATGGGCATAGCATGGCTCAGGAAGTGCTGCAAAAGTATCTACAACTGAAATTATCTTATTAGTATGAGAAAAGCAGACAGAAATAATTTTGTTCTGTCCTATGGTGAAACCTTCCCTGATGAATCATCTTGCAGCTGCTCAGTCAGAGGTATGAGCTGACAAGAGAAGAAAAACTTATTGAAGTTTTGCTTGGCCAGTGGCTATGGTGGGCTATATGGAATATTAAAAGAGATAATGAAGTCCTGTTTGATGCTGTACTAGAAAGGCATGGAAAATGAAATATTACTCTACAGAAAAAAGTTAGCAAACGGCTTTATATTTTCACTTATGAAAGAAAAAATTAAACAAAAATGTTTAAGTACAGGAAAAGGAAGAATGTATATTTTCCAGTAGCAAGTGATGACATTTTTTAAGCAGAACAAAACAGACATCTTATTCTGAGTATTGAGGTTCAAGTTATAAAGAGATGTGGAAGAGTGAGGGGAGAAGAATTAAAACATAAAGGCAACATCTTCCCCATCTTCTATAGGAACTAAAATAGAGTCTTATCCCATGTGTGACAGGCCAGAGAAAATGGTCTCATCCTGGTCCTGTTCTGTCTTATGACAGGATCCTGTTGACTACCATGGAGCATTTTTCTCTATTTTTCTCTTTCCTTTTCAAATAAAGAGCACAATTGCACATACCAAATCTGCCATCCCACTGATGCAAGCGGCCAAGTTTGAAACAGAAGTCACTGGAAGTAACCTTCACCCCAAACTGGAGACTAGCTACACAGCTGTACCACAGCACTTCAGTACCACCTGCTCTGGCTGTGCTTCCACTCTATGGCATTTGCACTGCAGGAGATTTGTAATTTGGGCTTTTGAAACACTGTGGCTGGAGAACACACCTGCAAGACTGGTGAGCCCACAAAACACCAGAAACACATGAACTCTCTCTACCCTTTGTAATTGACACACACACTCCTGGCAATGCTGTACATACACTATAGCCACAAAGCAGGGTAACTGATTGTTACATGCTTACATTGCGCATGATTTGGTTTTCAAATAGTCAGGTTTTCTCCTGTGCATTTGCCTTAAACTCAAACCAGTCAGACTTCTTATTTTCATATTTTGTTACCCATTTTTCAACACACAAGGCTTTTTTTTTTTGCTAACTCAGGCCTCACTCTAATAAAGTAAACACACAATCAGAAGCATTTTGAAAGAGCTGTATATGCCTAGCTTCCCTTGACATGAAAAAAACCTGCTCTTGCAAATCACCTTCTTTATACCTCAGAATCACTCATTTCCTTAACTGTGGCAACAGTTTTAACTATTACACCCCTTTCTCTTGGGAACACTGAGAAAACTCTGCTCCCTGAAGAGTAAAATAAGATCATTAGCAAATTATCCACTGGTACAAAAAGAAAAAAGGAAAACTAGCTGTCTGATTCATATTATTAGAGAATTTCTGTATAATAAGACTTTTTGAAGACTGAAAGTGGTATAAAATTGCCAATTAGAAAGATAGCAGTTCTCTTTCATCCAGCAATAGGACCAAGCTGTAATATAGTCAAGCTGCACTCAATAAAGAACCATGGTGTGGGGGAGTGGGGGGGTTCTACCGTTTTAGATTATTCACTTCAAGACTTAAATATTAATCACCAAATCCTCCTCTTAGAAAAGCCTGCATTCACAAACTTACAGAGACACAGAGCAAAACACAGTCCAAAATTTTTTATTTCATAAACTGCTTTATCCAGGTCAATACAAATCTAAGTTCTTGCTTGTCAAGAAGTCCACACCACAGACTGGTAGCTGTGAATACTTAGAATTTAGTTATCTCCACACTGGACGTTTTTCTGTGACAGTAAAATACATGGCACTTAGCTAAGACTGCCAATTAATAGAGACTCCCAATTGCAATAATCTGTCCCAGTGCTAACTGGATTTTATCACTGGATGTCGTTATAGAGATTAATGAGCAGCCAACATCCTCCACAATGTTCAGTCACTACTGACTCAGGCTAAATTTGAGATCTCACTTCAATGGCAATAGCCTTTCCAGGCCAAAGCTAACCTTCAGAACTACCCACATCCTAGCCCCATATACAGTGTAAATAAAGTGAAAACAATTGAAAGAAAAATGATTTTATCAACAGATCACAGAAGAAATGGTTTAGGAGACTATGAAGCTGTTTAAATAGATAAATCTTGAATTTTTTTTCATGGGTATATTTGGAACACTCAGACACTGATATGCCTTTGCATATGTCAATACATTTTCAAGGATATTATGTCTGGCTTGGATATAAAAGACAATGCTTCAACTATTCAGACTTATGCTCAGATAACAGTAGGATTAAGATGGTGTCCGAGTTATCTAATTTTAGTAAATATGCATGCCAGGAGGAAAAGGCCTTATTCAGTAGGGCTAAATGGATGTTGACTGTGCTGCATGAAGTATTTCCTATCAATGACTCAGTTTTCAGGCGTAGCTTTGAAAAGTGTTCATTACATCTACTGCAAGTTCTGAAGTCTCATCTCTTGCATTTAAGAACTGAAAAGTGTTTGTGTTGGTTTTCATGTGATTTCTAATATGATGGTACTTGAGAAGACCTTGCCGTTCAATCAGACCTTTGACTTGAGATCTTATGCAAAAAAAACAGGTCCAGGTGGAGAAATATAAGATCCTGAACTAGTTCAATATACTGGAGCTATTTTGTTGTTAAAACAAAATATCAGGTTTTGGGGTTTCCATCTCACTACATTCTCATATACCATATGCATACAAATATAATAAAAGAGGAGTAAAACCTTCAAGAATATAGAAGCTGAGAATGCTGACATAATCCAGGAAGATATCAGTTATGCCAGAAAACCAAAGTTGTTTAGAATGACTTTTAAATCTATTCTATAAAGCTTGACCAGCTCCTTCTTTTCTCATACTGCTGCTGACTCCAAAAGAAACTTTCTTCCTTTGTCAACAGAAGTCATAGACCCTGATTTTGTTTACAATCTCACTCTGTTCATCTTAGAGTAACTCTTCAAAGATATGATATCCTGAGTACTAGGGCACTCTTTGCCGTGTATGGGTTCTCACATCAAAGTCATCATTAAACAACAGACCATTCTTGATTTTAACTGCAATTTCATCCCAACATTGTATTCAGTTACAAGTTTAAATCATAAATGGCAAAACTACAGCTGTCCTGTGGGTCAGAGCAAAGAGGTGAGTCATCCACAATTTTATCCTACCATAACACAGTTCCATGAGAAAAAGAACTATTTCTACACAGCACTAGAGACACCAGTTATCTCAGATACAGCCTTCAGAGAGGAGTGAAGACCATGGCCCTTCCTCTCCCTGCTGCCTGGGATAATGAATTAGGCCCACTTTGGAAAAAAAAACTAAAAACAAAACATGTTTAATGTCTTTGGAGTTTCTACTTCTATCTCAACACTTCCCAGATCTAGTACGTCTGGCTAAGTCATCTTAAAACTATAAAAATTGCTTCAACAGGTGGAGTCAGTGCTGCAGATGATATGTTCACTAAAAATTTCCAACTGTCATGTTGCATGAAAAAATAACTACTATTATAATGGGTCTTTTTTTTTTTTCAATCCCAGCAAGACCATGATTGCAGTTTTTAAAGTACCCTGTCCACGGAAAACTAATTTAGTTACATTAATGAAAAGGAAGCAAGATGTGATTGAGAATGTAATACAGAATTATAGTTCGTTAATTCTCCAAGTATGCAATTTTCCAGACTCCTGATCCCCCATTGATTTCTGCACACCTCCATAGGTCCTGCCAAATGCCAGCAAAAAGAAATTCAATCGTGTTGGTATTTCATGTGTGGCGGTGGCGGCGCTCCAAAATTAGATAGAAATATTATCAAAGGGGATTTTCCACTGACTGCTTCACCATGTGGCCCTGCTAACAATTCTTTGTTGTCAAAAATCGATCACAGAGCACACCAACAATCAAAACTATGTCTCTCATTGCACATGCAATATCATCAAAGGAAATGGTGTTTGTAACTATTGAAATTCAAAGCACCTAATTGGCCATGATGAATTAGGTGCATCCATAAATATTGTAAAATAAAAATAATACATTTTTCAGCAGTATTGTGTGACACTGATTTGCCAGTCTTCATTAGAAAGGAGAGTAATTTGGTCTCTATCTGTAATTGTTGATAAAGAGGTGTTTTTGCTTTTACTTTCTTCATCATTCTCAGTACAGCATCTCATGTTAACTGTAACACACCTCTGTTTCCTCATTAGCTCTGTCTTGAAAAAGAAAAGTACTTATTTTCCGCAAGATAGAAAAACCACATTTACACCTTAAAATACATTGATATACCCATTTTAGATACTTACTAGCATCTGAGAGTTACATGGCTCCATTTGCACATGAGAAATAAGAATAACACACTAGAGCTAGCTGCTAAAGATTGATAAACATAGCTGAGTTCTAAACAAAAGAGAATTAACTTGAAAAGAGAAGAGATAATTTTGCCAGATGTTATCTCTTCTCCAATGAGTATGAAGGAGGCCTTTTACTTGCATAAGACAAAAGGTCTTGGGTTTTCTCAAGTGAGGAATCCAGTCAGTCATATCCATGAGTTATGATATTTACACATATGAATGAGTGATGCAACCAGCATATTCTTAGCTTTGTTTGAGTTCAGCTTTTTAAAAGGTTGTTTCAGACCAGCTCTGTTAAGTACTACAGTCAATTTCCAAGTACTTATTTTAGAGGCAATTTAGAGAAAACAAACAAAAGAGCCCACAAAGCAACTCAAACTAGAAATTGTTTTGACACCCTGATTTGAGCTTGGTCTCCTGCTACAGTCCTCTACTCTTTGGTCAGGGAATTGCACGTACTATGTGTGCTAAAATTTAAAACATTCTTATCTACATTTTCTTACCAGTGGCTTCTTACCACAGCTCTTAGTCCACAGACCAGTGACAACTTACTTGTATTGCTACTCCTGAACTGTCAAATCATACAGAGATTGTACAAAATTGCTGAAGCACAAAAAAAAAATGGAAAAAACCCACACACATTATTCTTTCATGCTATAGTTGACACCAGCTCATCAAGAAAACAATAAATATTCTCAATATAAATATGAAAAAGCTGCAGAAGCAGCTTAAAGCTAAATCACTATTCCTTTGCTTGGGCTATAAACATATCATTGGCATATATGTGCAGAGACTGCGGACTTCCTCATATTTACAGCAAAAGGAAGAGCTCCATAGGGTTACAGGGCAATGATTGGCAGTGTTATAGATTTTAATTCCACTAATAGTTGAATGACTCATAATTCATGAGAGAGCTTACAGTGAGTGATGAAGGTCATCCCTTATATAACAGAGGAAATTCTATTATAATGCTGCCCAGCTGCACTATTCACATTCTATCTATAGTCCACTGTATTTTAAGAATGCAGCTGAAATTTTAGTTTTCAAGTGTAAGAAAGGACTTTTTTTTCCCCACAGCAAATAATAGCTAAGTAGTGGATACATTTTGATGTTTTTAACAAATAACAAGAAAATCCTGTCTCCTCAAAGCTCTTTTTTAGTACTCTCTCTTCACTGGTTTGTCTCTTCCTTTTTTCTTTTCTCTTGAGATGCTACATATAGGATTATAATGTTGCAACAAACTAAAGAAAGATATAAATAGAAAAAGATATGTACCAGTATGTGACACTTCAGCAAAGAAGCAATCTTTTGTTATTTAAAACTGATGACTCTGAGGGTGGAAAAAGATTATATCCACCCAAGAAATTGTGTCAGTAAAAGAAAATGGAGAAAAAGACACAGAAGGATGAAGCAGCAAGGCATCTTAAGCTTAAGGATGAAGTAAGTAGGGTTCATGCCTAAATCCAGAATTTGCACTAAATTCAATATGGGCATTTTTTGCTTAAATTCTGTCAAAGATTTACTTAATGAATAATTATAAGTAAAAATGTAAAGCAAGGTAAAGCAAGTAAATATTCAAGCTTCTAAAGTCACCAACCCTAGATTCAATGTTCATTTTTTGAGCTTGTTTTTCATATCTGAGAAAAATTCAAGTGAGAACAGGGAGGGTGACCTCTCTTTCAAACACTGCAGCCAAGTAAAAAGCATCTGATCTGCAGAACCTTGGCTTTCCTTTTCACTTACTTCAGATCTCATTTGTTTACTCTCACAGACAACTTTTAAACCTTTTTCTCCCATATAATGAGATAGCATTTTTTAATATGTCCTCTTTGAAAGTCAAAGGTTTTTTATGTTTTACAAATTCACCGTACTTCCCACTCACACACAATACGCTATAAACCCCACCATGTTTTCTCTCACTGTTGACATATTTAGCAGAGGCAAGGGGAGTAGAAATGACATGACCCATATCTTATCTGGACTTTTGCTACTGTCTTATGCAAACCTTACCACCTACTCAACTTTCCTCATGTGGCTTGATTCCACAACTGTAAAATGGGAAGAAAGTGCTTCTGCCACCCTTGCCCTTTCTCTTCCCACCTGCTTTATTTGGTAGCACAGACAGGTTGCAGAAGTCACAAGGACACTTATTGATAGCAATTGTAGATATTGGTACCAATGTTATTTAATATCTTCATTAATGACAGAGGTTAAGGGATCCAGTGCACCCTCAGCAGATTTGCAGATGACACAGAGCTGAGTGGTGCAGTGTGCTCTGGACAGATCCAGAACAGCCCTGCTGGAAAGGACTTGGGGGTGCTGGTGGTGGAGAGGCTGGTCATGACCCAGCCATGTGTGCTTGTAGCACAGAAAGTCAAACATATCCTGGGCTGCACCAAAAGAGATGTGATTAGGCAGTCAGGGGAGGTGATTCTGCCCCGCTACTCTGACCTGGACAGACCCCACTTGTGCTGTATCCACTGCTGGGGTCCCCAGTACAGGGAGGACATCAACTTGTTGGAGCAAGTCCAGAGGAGGTCCAACAAGGTGATTAGAGGGATGAAGTACCACTCCATGAGAAAAGGCTGAGAGAATTGGAATTGTGCAGTGTGGAAATGAGAAGGCTTCAGGGTAACCTAATTGTGGCCTTCCAGTACCTGAAGGGAATTTACAAGAAAGGCCGGACAAGACTATTGACAAAAGCATGTAGTGACAGGACAAAGGGGAATAGCTTCACACTGAGAGTAGGTTTAGATTAGATGTTAGGAATAAATTATTTATTGTGAGGGTGGTGAGGCTCTGGAAGAGGTTGCCCAGAGAAGTTGTGGATGACCCATTCCTGGAGGTGTTCAAGGCCAGGTTGGACGGAGCTCTGAGCAACCTGGTCTAGTGAAAAGTGTCCCTGCCAATGGCAGGGGGCTTGGAACTAGATGATCTTAAAGGTTCCTTCTAACCTAAAACATTCCATGCTTTTATGATAGTGTGATTGAAGCCTTGCATTGTTTGTTTCAAACAGATCTCACAATGCAGACCACAAGTGTTATCTGTAAAAGTATAATAGTCTCTGTACAGTTCTGCTCCCCTCTAAGGATATTTAATTTTTATGGACACTTGAAAGACTAGTTGAATATAGCACCAGCACCAGTCATTAACTTCATATTATTACACATTTTCAGGGAAAATATTTGGAGAAAGGGAAGAGCAGGAAGCTGTTTTGTACACGAGCATGATGAGTTTTAGAATCTCACTTACAAACACCTTATCTATGTCATATATGTCAAGTTTGCAACTCATCCATTGGCTGGACATGTCTTTTTTCTGTAGCCTGAATTAACACTTGGAACATTGTTAACATAGAGCATTCCTTGCAGGAAAGGCCTGTTCTCCAGGGGTAGCTGAACATAGTTTCTGAGACTGCCAATCATGATTTATTTTTCTGTTCTGAACTTCCTCTTAATAGTAAATATAAAGACATGGCTTTTACTAGAACATAGTCAGCTGAAGTTTGCTGAAATTATTAATTGCAACAACAATTCAAATCACAATAATTAATTCTTTGCTAGATTTTTATTGGTGTTGAGGAATATGTAGCACTTTTTCTCTTTTCAGCAACAGTCCTTTCCGAATCTAAACTTGGATGGTAAACATCGGCAGACTCAGGTTTCTATGCTTATTTCTGACTAAAATCTTTCAAATCCTAATTTTTTTCCTGAAGAAAAGACTCCTTGCAGAGGTTCACAGAGAAGTGTTTCAGCAGAAACTCTGTGTTGGATTTTGTTGTGCTCTCTTTAAAGGATCTTCCAAATGCTCTTGGGCTGGAAGATAAACTTTAGCCACTTTATGCCCTTTATACAAATGAATGGAGCATGTTCAAGCAAGAAAAAGGGGACACAGATGCTATGTTGGGTTTGCATGGCCAGGTTTTGGAGGCAGGGAGACTACAGAGGTGGCTGCTGTGAGAAGCTGCCTGAAGCTTCCCCCCATGTCTGATAGAGCCAATGCCACCCAGCTCCAGGATGGACCTGCTACTGGACAAGGTCGAGCTGGGATAGTGTATTTAAGAAAAGGCAAAAATTACTACACAGTAACTACTGTATAGCTTATCAAGGGAACAGAAGCTGTGAAGGTGATGGCTCTTAACCTCATGATTTATGTAAGGCTTATCAAGAGGAGTACAGGAACAAAAATATAGGAACCAAAAGCACTTTCTGCTCTAGAGCAGTCAAGATTTTTCAGAAGCTTTCTAGGAGTTCCAGATTTGACAGTGCAAATTAGGCCTGCATGCTATGAGTGAGGCATTTTTCCCTATTAATCACCAGTCAGGAAATAGATACAATATATTGTGCCCTGTGCAGTACATTGGGAAACTACACTAACCAAAAGCATGTAAGCAGTGCAGAAGTCCAAATTCCTAGAACTACTGTTCTGAGAAACTATTTCTTTGAAATTGAGGCAAGTTGAAAGGAAAAAAACCATAATTTTCAAGTTTTGAAAGGACTTGGTGACACCACCAAGGTATTGAATTAGATAGTTCATGGGAGCACAGTTCAGTATTTGAGTCATTGTTCTTACACACACACAGTGTCTAAGTAGCTACAGCCTACGGTAGCTCAGAAGGTAAAATTTAATAGTTTTCACCCTGGGCAACACAAAAATTATAGTAAATTGACTGCGCAAGTTACTGTGTTTATTTTAGCCTACTCCTTACTAGTTTGTATTTAAATTTCAAAAGTCACCTTATATTCTGAAAGCATGAAAAATTTTGCAGCCAAAGGAAAAGGAGTAATGTTATCAATCAGGTCACTGATACATTGGTATGGCTTTGTAAGGAAATACCTCACATAGTCATATCCTGCTAACCTCTCCTGAAGTCACCAAAAATTTTCTACTTGAAGATGCTTGTTTCACATTGCATAACTGTAGTTCAGTCGTAAGACTGCAGAACACAAATGATATATTCAAAGTTCATTATTAGGGTTCCCTATCAACTTACTGGAAAGTTATCATGGTGACATATTAGTCTGTTTCAGTTAGATCTAGTTGCTAAAGAAGACATAGAAGTTGATGTTATAGGACTCTTCCCATAAGTTTGCCCATTATTCTACTATCTGCTTTTCCTGTGGACATCACTAAACACACTAGTTATATGGTTTACCTCAATAAAGCAAGGCTAACCCAAACACTGTTCTTGCTTCTGAAATAAGTAACTGACATGCAACATAGCCATCTTTGAGAAGGGCAAGACTGTAATGCAGGCCACTCATTACTCAGCCTTGCAAGATGAGCAGTGACTTTATATAGCAAAGATGCAAGTTATAAAGCATGTTTCAACATCCTCAGCAAAGCCATTACATTATTTTTAGCAGCTGGCCCCTGTCTCTTTCTGCTGAAATGGAAACCACAGAAGATATTAATTAAATGCAGGTGTAATTCAGAAGTGTTTTCACTTCAGAGATTCAGCTCCTAAGAAGAAAAAGTACAATTAGATATTTACTGTTAAGCCTTAAGTTAAGCCTGCTTAAACAGGATACCGAGAACTCTGTGTTTCCATCTACATTTAAGCTATGGTTGAAAAGGCCAAACTTTTGAACCAAAATGACACATATCCAAATTTCAACAGGGCAGGAAGCCAGGAGACTTGTGACGGAAATGGAGAACACTTGGAAGGACTCAAGGAAGAAAAATGGTAGTGATTTCCCAAGGTTATGGCAACAAAGTTCAGGAATGAGCTGGACATGTCAGTTCCAGCATCTCTCCCTGTTCACCTCCTCCCACAGCCAGGGCTCTGGGACAGACCTGACACCAAAGCCTCAGCACTGCTGCAGGGCAATAGCAGCATGCAGCTCAGCATACAAGTAGGATCTCAACAACTCACAAAGCACAATTTAGCTTCTTTGGCTCTGTCCTGGGCAACTTTTTAATTTTTTCTTTTTTTGTCTGCACCAAGGGAAAAGTTTATAATAGCCTGCAAATTTTGAAAATTACTGTCATTGAAATGCCAGACTTCAATGACCCCAAAGGCCTGACTTTCAGAATATGATGAATTCCTACTGCACACTGGCATCTATTAAAATGTTTTATGCTGCAAATCACGCTTAAGAATTATTTGTTTGCAAAAGTTTTATCCAGACCCTATAGACTAACTCAACTTTCTCTCATTTTCATGGATTGAAGTCAGACCCTTAAAGTAAAGAAAACATTCACTGACGAAAGTATCCTCTAACCTGTAAGTTTCAAACATGGGAGCCTACCCAAAAACCAGAGCCTGAATACTCAGGACACCAAATTCCAAACAAATCAAGTGGACTATGAAAACTAATGAAATAGGGAAGGAATTCATTCTTCCTACAACTCTTGCTTTGGATAGTCCATGTCTGTGCTGCCTTCCTGTTCATTCCACTTTCCTCTTGCTCCCTTCTTTTGTTTCTTCCTTCACTAAACTCCCCAGCAATCCCCTAAGGATTTCAGAGAAAGAAAATATTAACCCTAATATGCTTTCCACTCCAAGAGTTTGTGTGTTATAATCGTCTATCCCAGCATACAAGCAGGTTCCCCTGCTAGACTATGAAGGGCACACCTCTTACTCTATCTTTGTGCAGGACCTTGCATATTTATACCACAAATTTGAGCCCTTTGGTATTATTGTTATAAATCCCGATCTGGCTATCAATAATTTAATTCTTCATTGTAACAATAAAACTGAGCCAATGGGAGATTCATGAGTTGCTCAGAAAGTTTTGACTGTGATAGTCTCAGAGCCTGCGTAGAGCTTTCATTAAACTGTAGCCAAGAATTCTTAAGAATTCTGCCAAAAGCAAATTTGGTTCTTAAAGCATTGGTTCAACAATCTGTATGCTTCAAATATAATTTGTGTCACAGCTTTAGCTTTAGAGCCTTCCTGGTCATTAGATAATTGTGGTTGCTTTAACTGAATACAAGGGATAAAGGCCTTAAATGGAAGCAGTTCTCTTGTCATGCTAAAAGTACTACAACACTTCATTTTTGCAAAATTAGTTAACAACTTTCTGCTTACTTAGACAAAGTCTTTTATTCCAGTAGCAATAAAATATTTTTCCTAATAACTGGGAAATCATAATTAGAAGATTTTCACAAGCATTCTTTGGAACAGGAATAATAATAGCCTTTAATAACCTGAAGTCTACTATTATTATGATCAGTGCACATGAACAAATTAATTTGGACTTGCTGAAAAGAGCAATAGTCATGCATGTTAATAATTTAGCTTATACAGAAAGTAGCACAAAACTGACGAGATCTGATTTATAACAACTATTTTTCAGAATAATTTGTCTGACTTGTACTTCAGTATTTTGAACTACAAATGTTTCATGAATTTCTTTTAGCAACATCCCATGAGGGGGAAGTTTTCCATACTTGGAAAAGAAAAAGGAAAAAAATACAGGGAAGATCCAAATAATATATTTTTCCTGGCTTTGGCTATTTCTGATAAGAGATCAGGTAAGAGATGGTCATCTCACCCTCATTCATTGCTCACCATATCTTTTCATAAATTCAATTACACATTTAGTTAAGCCAAATGTTATTAATAACGTATGGCTGAATTAATGTAGAATCTGTAAGCTAAACCTCTCAAAAGTTGCTTTCAAAGGCAACAGTTTTGTTTTCCAGTTTATTTTCAGCAGTTTGAGCATGGATTGTTTAGTAACAGGTGGATATGATTCCTGCAATAACCAAGGAAAATTCATTAGCATGAAATTCAAATAACAGTAAATCATCCAAAAACTTGCAGCCAACTTGTTAACAAAAACTACATCAAAACTCTACTAGTAGCAAAACTCTACTTTTTGATCTCATGCATAATTAAAAGCTGTCCACAGGAATACTCAAAGCACAAAACAAGTGTGCAAACTCAAAAAAAAGGAAGCTGACAAGCAGCAAAAATGCAGTAATCTTGCAAGCATATGTGGCTGACAGAGTCTTTGAGAAATTCTCTTTTCCCATATGAACTATGCAAAACAAACAGATAATGCTTAAACATCTGTTGTTTGTCCTGAGATGTTTTGATTCAGACCGAGTGTTTTGGAACTGGGTGTTGTGAGGCTCCACCCTCCAGGGGTGGTTGAACATCTGATGGGTTCTTACCATACATAAAGGGGATATAACAATAAATGCAGCTGCCGCTGCTGCTACTACTGCTTTTACCTGGACTGGCTGTGTCTCCTTGCTTGCTTTCTAACGACAAGCATACATTAGCAGATATGCATATATAGTAGGAGAACAAATCCACTCTGAAAGCTCTGTCACCAAATTAAAGGAGAGTTGCATTAACTTCAAGCAAATCTAACAAAGTCATCCTGTTCTGAATTCTAAAATATGACATTCTTCAAATACAATTTAAGACAGCATTTAAAAATATCAATTGAAGAATTCATAATTTTGCAATCAAAAAAGACAGTATTAAATCATGTATTTTGAAAAAGTTTACAAAGCACAAATATTTTTAGATTAGCTTGGTAGTCTCATCTCTACACTGCAGAAAGCTGCTCTACTTGGTAAACTACTGCTGTGCCTTTTAAAACTTTAAAATCTTTTAACATATAAACTTCCCTAAGCCAATGAATGCATCCCAAACATTTATAATGCCTCAAACCATATCCTTTGGGAAGTGACATAGAAATTCTCTCACTCATTTTTATGAGTTGATGACTTTTATTCTAATTTCATGGCTTAATACCATTTTTTTTAAAAAAAGGTGGTGGTGATTGATGTATCTGCACATGATTCTTTCATCTGCTGCCTCATTCCACTTGTCCATTCCATATGGCACAGGCCATGGTTAATCTAAAAGGCTTTCAACAGATCATTCAAAGGTGCCATAACAGCTCTGCACTCTGTTAACTGCAAGACACTCCACAGTGTCATCCACAGAATACATCACACTGAAATAGCTGACCAGCCATAACAGTTGATTCTCCTTCATACATTTCAAACAGAGATGTGGTTGCTACTTACATCCCAGAGCACCATTTTGGAAGCAAAAAAAATTTTTAAATAATCTTTACTTATACAGGGTTTCACTTCTTTTTGCAAAAGCTACACTGAGTTTAGGCTTCATAGGCAGGACCTAAGCATGGACAGCATCATCCCTCTCAGGCTCTGGGAGAAATATAGATACTGATTGAATATGCAAGGATGGGTTTTGGAAAGGACATGCAAAACAATAAGGTACTCAATGCTTTCTTCACATTGGTCTTTATAGGTAAGATTTGTCTTCAGGTGTCCCAGGTCACCAAGACGAGTGGAAAAGTCTGTCTGAAGGAAGAAAAATTTACCCTTGGTGGAGAAGGATCAATATCTAAACAAACTGAAAAAAACACAGGTCGATCCAACCTGATTGGATGCACCCAGGAGTGCTGAGGAAGCTGGCTGATGTCACTGCGAGGCCAGCCTCAATTGTCTTTGAAAGGTCACAGTGACTGAAAGAAGCTCCTCAGAAATTGAAGAAAGCAAATGTCCCTCCTATCTTTGAAAAAGGCAAATATCCAGGGAACTACAGATTAGTCAGCCTCACCTCCACCCCTCAGAGATGATGGCATGCTCCAAACTGCTTAAGGACAAGAAAGTGATTTGGAACATTCAGCACTGGTTTATGAAGAGGAAATCATGCTGACCAACTTTATAGCCTTCTAAAGTACAATGACTAGATTTGGTAAATGGGAGAAGGGCAGTAGATGCTTTTTATCTTAATAAGGTTTTTGGTGTTCGCTTAACATCCTAAGACAAGCTAAAAAGTGAAGGCTAGATAAATGGACAGTGAGATGGATTGAAAACCTTGAATGCTTGGTGTCAGAGAGCTCTGATCAGCTGTACAAAGTTCAGTCAGAGACCAGTCACTTAACAACACACACCCAGGTAAATACCAGGTACTGGGCCAGTACTGCTTAAACATTTGGACAATAAGGGAGAGTGCATCCTCAGCACATTTTCAGATGATATGAAACTTGGAGGAGTGGTTGCTACACCAAGCAGCTGTGCTGACATTCAGAGGGACCTCAACAGGTTAGAGAAATGGGCCACTGGGAATATCATCAAGTTCACAGGGAAATGCAAAGTCCTACAACTATTAAGAAACAACCTCAGACACCAGTAGGGCAGTGGAAAAGCAACTTGACAGAACACAATCTGGAGATGCTGGTAGACACCAAGTTGAATATGAGGCAGCATTGTGCACTTGTAGCAAAGGTGGCCAACAGCCTCCTGGGTTGCTTTAGGAAGAGTATTGCCAGAAGTTCATGGGATGTGATCCTGCCCCCTATTTCATGCTCCTGGGATCCTATCTAGAGCGCTGGATCTTGCATTGTATTCCCTAGTACAGGAGAGACGTGGAGCAAATCCAAAGCAGTGCTGTGAAGATGATTAATGGAATGGAGTATCTGTTATACCAAGAGAGGCTAATAGAGCTGAGATGTTCAGCCTGAAAATGAAAGGGCTGAGAGGAAACTTATCAATGTGTGTAAATATCTGACAGTGTTGCAGGAAGCTAAACATGCTCAGTCATGTCCAGAAAATGGACTAGGGGCATGGAAAATTTCATGTGAATATATTGAAAAGAAGTTTTTTTTATACTCTGAGGGTGAACACTGGAATTGATTGCCCAGAGAACTTGTGGAGTCTCCAACCCTGAAAACACTGCAAATCCAACTGGGTGTAGTCCTGAGAAACCAGCTGTGTTTGAACCTGCTCTGAGCAGGCAGATTACACAAGATGATCTCCAGAAATCCCTTCCAACCCCATCCTTACTTTTCTATGATTCTGAGAAATTATTTAAACAGAACTGTTAAACCAACTTTTACACAAGGAAACAGTAAGAACTGGTGATTGCATTTTCTAGGTTATTGCTGGGGTGTGGATTCAATCTCCTGCTAATTAATTCATAGGTTCAGCAGCTGCTGACAATGTCTACATAACTGTATGTTTTAAGTTAAAAATCCCAACATTCTTCAATAAGCAGTTTTTAAATATGTGTAGCATAAACAGAAATATGTAATGTGCAATTTTAAAATAGATTTGGTATTTTTACGTCAATCCCCCTCCTTCTCTGTATGTGATCGCAATGGAAGATATCTGCCTGGAGAAGATTGCATCACCTTTGTAGTTATAGAGACTGTTCAAAGGGAAGCTTCCAGCATAAATTATTTGTAGTATGAACATCTTGAAACATTTCAAGCCTAATGAGAAGCTCCTTCAGGCAACTCTGCTGCATTCACTATGAGTGAACGTGTATTGTTTGAAGCTCCAGTTTTCTTCTATGGCTGTATACAGCATCATTTTTCTGACAATGCAGTCTCAGAAAAAAACAGCTTTTACTCTTTATGGACCAGATACCTCTTCCATTTGCCACTCTGACAGTATTTCGGACTGTATGTTCCAAAGCCATGCAGAAGTAGATTACAGTCCTACTCTGCATATTAGTATCCACATGAGGTGACCAGGCCAGTACTCCTGTGGATGACCTCTAGCATTATTTATTTCTACAGTAGGAAAAAATATATTCAACAGAAGTTAAACAGGACAGAGGGGCTTCTCCTCACAAAACTGACCTATGAAATTGGTTTGGGGCTGGCAAATTGGCTCCAAATCATGACAACAGTATCACAAGCTATGTGGTATCAGGTCACTACCATACTAACCTTATGTTAAACATTGACATCAGGTATTCAGAAAGGCATAAGATGTGGTCCAAGCCTTTGCCTGCCTCCCTGTATGTTTCCTGAAGGGCAGGAGGGATAGGAAGTAAAGCCAAGCAGTTCAGATTCTTTTGAAGGAGATCTGGGGTGAATGCAGTTAACCTAAATTAGCTTAAGGTACTTGAACTTTCTGGATTGGGGACTGAGTGTCCCTGAGTTGTCCTATAAAGAAGGGAGCAGAAACAGGACTTCCAGGGCCAGTTCTGAAAAGCCACTAAGATCTCTCCCTGATAGTGGCTATTAATATTGACAATAGAAGGAGACTAATGCAAATATGCTTCTAGTCTACACACTTTAGATGGGAGTATAAAGCTGCAAAAGATGATTATGCATTTTGAAACGATACCTGTTGTATTTATCTGAGAACAGGAAAATGCTTCAAGGAGGATATAAGACAACTATCACTAAAACATTGTAACTGGTTTAATACTTGAGTATTATTTTAGCATACAATTTGTTTCAAGTGGAAACAGTGTTACAATGAAGAGACGGTGGTACCCTATACCCTATTTGCAGTCTGTGAAATAGTGAGCAATACTTGAAAACTCGCTCTTTTAACGCTTTTCTAGAAATAGATGAGCAATTAGGATGCTGCTTTTCACACAGAATCCCTTGTGTACTCTGTGGTAATATCTGCTCAAATACAGAAGAATGAAAACAATCACATTTCTCACCTCTCAAATAGACCAGATAATACAGAATTCAGACTGGTCTGTGTTTTTCATTAAACTGGATATGTTTACAAGTCAGATGAAAGCAATACTTGCTCAAATGACCTCCCTTCCACTCTTCGGAAGATTTATTGAAGGCAATATAGAACAGCAACAATAGTCAATCATAGGTGGCAGACTGCCCTTTTATTAGGCATACTGAAACCAATTAATCTAAGTGAATGAGCTCCCTTTACCTCCTGGAGGCAAGTATGCTTAGAATGCATTTAGAAATTCTGCAGCAATAAATAAAGGTGCTGAAACTATTCATTTGAACTTTGAAAAATTATTTACAGGCACTTGAGATGCTAAGCATTAACATTCTACATACTCTGCTGGGAAATATAATTTGATTAGATCCAAGACTTAAAAAATAAAGTTCTAAAACAACGCCTTGTGGTACTGCCATCCTCAGGGGTAGCAGGGGAAGATAAAGGAATGCTTGTGAAAGGAGGTAATAGCAGCAGGAATGCTGAAACCTGCCCTAATGATGAGTAAAGAAAGTTAAGTTAATCACAGGTCTTTAAATAAAGTTGCAAAGGAAGGTGGGTTACTGAACCAGGAACATGTGTACAGCATAGAAGTAATCTATTATTCAAATTTATTTCCAGATGTCAGATTATCTGTTAGTTATATGAGACACCAAATGCCATTTGAGGTGAAAAGTAAGTCCATAATAAATTTACTAATTATGACACATCAAAACCCAAGATGTCTTAATTAATGTTCTAATTTTTGCAGTTCATGTGCTTCTAATTAGAATTGATGTAATATATTCTCTTGGGAAGCATATAAGAAAAGTGAGTTATGTTTTAGTGCCTCTTTCAGGGCACAAACTTAAATACTCCTTTATTCTTGGATTATTTCAAACATCCTCCTTGGAGTACCTTCATCGTAAATTAAGTTACAATCTTACCAGTTTCACAGCTGGGCCCAGTGAAGCCTTGTGGGCAGGCACACACATTGGAAGCAATACAGGCTCCTCCGTTCCTACACCCATCTTTGCAAAATGCTGCAAAATGCAAAATCACAATACATGAGTAAGAGAATTACATTCAGCAATCCTGCAGGTGGACACAGTCTGCTAGCAGGCTGGCACGGAATGCCGTCCGTGCAGCACTGAGTGCAGAGACTGCCTTCTCCTAAGGACAGAGGTCACAAAGAGATGGTTTATGGCCCCCCTGCCTTGCTGGCCAGATGCGCTGACAGGCTACAGAAGGAGATTAGAGTAAATCATCTGAAGACAACAGCTCCCATATGTGCTCCTTTGCATGTACTGGGAAGCAGTGAAAGACAGCATCTTCCCTTGGAACAGTGCTGGTCTGTGCTGCTGCCCAAATAAAGACCTGAGCATAATAGGCACAACTGAATATTAAACTGTCTGGCTACGTCAGTCCTTTATTAAATAATTTGATAGAAACAATAAAAATACTAATTTTTCTCAAGCGATTCTGAAGAACTTCAAAACTTCTAGCATTTACAGCTAAAAGTCAGTCCTTGGGTTTGTTCTTTGGAATGCTGCAGTCTGAGAAGCTGTGCTTACATATTTTGGTGTACCATCCTCCAGGGCTGTATGCTTTAAAGAGTCACTTCTGTGGACCCAGAAATGCAACCAGCTCTGATTGAAAACATAGCAGCTGTTAGTTGTTCTGATTGCATCTGCACTATGGAATCAGAAATGCTCTGGCCACCAGACACTGTAGGGGAAACCAGGCAGATGGAGGTTATCACCAACACAAAAAGTTGCTTCAGGGCACTGGTCTAGCCCTGCACTTGTAACCAGCCAGAGATGCCAGGCTTTGGTTTGCAGCTGCTCTGTGTAACAGCACCACTGATGAGGTCTTAAGGCTCATCTGAGAGAAATCTGTTATAGATTTGAGGTATCCAGCTCAAGACACCAGCCTTGTGGTGTGAGACCATTGCCACAGAGACACCTAAGCTTCCCAGTGCAAGAGTACATGGTGCACAGGAGCACAGCTGGCAGCACAGTGCGTGAAAAGCTGCCAAAGGCATGGGAGCAAAAGGTGTATCCAGGTCTCTCTGAAGGATGCTGTCATCCAAGCAAGGGCTGCAGAGAAGTGCATTTCTCAGATTTACCAACACACAGGCTTAGAGCCTTCTCCTGCATACTGTCTTCTCAGTATTGAGGCAGGAGAGAGTGAGGGAGGGAATGTACTTTTCTTTCACAGTGGGGTCAGGTGCCCTCTGAAATGTCAGATCTGCAGTCAGAGCTGCAGAAGAGCCAAACACAGTGCTGTAGGGTTATGCATCTTCTCTTTGATTCAGAGAAATCTCAATCACCTCTTTGTAGCTGACTCATCTCCAGTAGAAGAATTGGGAACTATTCCCAAGCACAGCATAGGAGTGATCTGTGCAGACACAGCTCTCTTCTGAGAGGAGATGTTTTGAGTTTGAACCTCATCAGGATAAGATTTTCTTCCTGTTCCCCAGAGAAGAGAGCCTGGCACAAAAGGACATATTTGCCAACATGTCTCCTGCTACCCATGGGTTTGACTTGAAGTGAACCAGGCTGCCATGTTTTACAAAGAGCTCATTTGTCTTTCGAATACATAGAAAAATAGTACTGTTACTTAGGTGATGGAATAACTAATGATAAGTTCTTAATCAGACTTAGCAATTAAAAAAAATTCTGGGTTGCTTAGATTGGGTAATACACAGCAGCAGAAGGCATCTAAGGAACATTACTAATGCTAACTCTGGACCCTTAGATTCTGACATCTAAGAGACTAAGAGGGCTGAAGCACAACTTCAAGAAACACTGGGTTTGATATTGCTGCATCTGTCCCACTTCTCACATCTGACCCCATTCCTCTACAGCTATGCTACTTTTATTCTCAAGAACTCTCTAAATCCTGTGCTTAGAGCTTGAGAAATTCCAGGGATTTGGGCTCAAGTACCAAGTATCATTTCCTCTGATGTGAAATGCAACAGAAATAAAAGCACCATTGTATCTCTGGGAAAGCCTCTTTCTAAGACCCGAAATATAAGTTTTAATGTTTAGCAGTGAATGAGAATGTTAGAAAATATGACAGCACCTCACGCGTAGTGAAGGTTTCATGTGTCTATGTCTACACACTTTTCTCATTTACATTAAAAAGACATAACAAAAAACTTTTAGTTCATCCAAGTAAAATAGCAAGTCATTGACCATGGACAATGGAAATTTGACAATGTTTTCACAGACATAACTTTGTTGCAAAATGTGAACTTCCTTGAATGGTGCAGCATATATAGAAACTGTTAACTTGACACAGAAACAAAACACAACTACTTCAAACTTTAGAGCCTACTGTCTATGTATGCATCATCCTCAAATTACTGCAAACTGTCAAGTGCAAAGCCAGTATATATATGCTTGTGAAATCATATAGGTGCAGGACCCAAGTGTCTAGCCTGGCATCCTGTCTGTCTTGTTCAAGGCACATGACCAGAATTACATCAGCTGTGACAGAGCATCTCATTCAGGTTTCCAGCAGCTTACCTTTGCAGATGGTACCATTTCCTGTGTAACCTGGCTTGCAGACGCAGTTGTGCCCACCCACGGTGTTGAAACACAGCGCATTTTCATCACAGTTGTGCTGGTTTGTTATACATTCATCATGCTCTGAAAAGCGAAACAAGAATGGCATAGTGGTCCTGAATTTTTACAACTACGACAAAATAAGAGCTTTGCGTAGGTTTCCATATCAAAAAAAGATATAAACGCAGTAGTATTTACTGGCAATAAGTCTGGCTATGTGAACATGTAACCATGGGATAACCAGGATATCTATTTTTAGCACATATTAGAATGTGATAACTGCACTGCAGCATAATTCCACTTTCATTAACAGGAAGCCACCACCACTACACTTTCTATGTGGGCTAGAGTATTCTCATAAACATTTGCCAAAGAGCCAGCTAGCATACTGAAAATCCATATGCTACTTCTACTGTGTAATTTATTCATGCAGGTTTATCTTATGCGGGATTCTTGGGGTTTCCTTCAGAAAGCTGACTAATGGTGCAAGACACACGCTCCAAACTGCAAAAGACATGGTTAGCAGAAGGCAGGTCTTTAAGGTGCAGCACATGTTTTCCCTGCCTTCAGCCCATACACAGAACTTTATTTAGATGAAATAAATAACCTAAAAATAAAGATCTGCCTGCTTTCCAAGGGACTTTTAGCATGGCATGTCCTAGCACTGGAGCATGATGGATGAGTCTCCTCAGTCTGGTGACAAGACTTACACATACGAGGAAATATCCCATTTGGGAATAAATTAACTGTCTGGACAAGATGATTTTGTGTTAACTTGCAATACACTACTTAATCTGAAAAAAAAGTCATTGCTTAAGTGTTTGGGTTACAGAACATTTTCATGGTTTACTTTGTGATTTTTAAGAAATAGTGATTGGAATCTTAAAATAAGACGCCCTAAAATGAAATTACAAAGTGATATGTGAAAAGTCCTATTATTTTCAAAATGGAATATCTTAGTCTGTAGGCATCAAATCTACCTTCTGGAAATATTCCTTGCATTTTCATTAAATCAACAGTACTATCAATATACAATTTCAGAGCTCTAAAATTTAAATTGCAGAACAAAAACTTCTTTGGGGAACATAAAGGCATGTAATTTTAGTCAGCGCAAATCAACTAACCTGGATGTGAGATTTTCCTAGCCATCATTCTGCCCAGGTTTTAGCCAACTTTATTAGTGCATCTTAGGCCAGTTCTGGCTACTTAACACAAATCTTAAATCTGGAATCAGATGCTCTTTCTTCTCCCATTTTGAGGGGGAAGACTGCTCTGAATCTCTCTCTTTATAAATAATGAGCTGCACATATCCCACAGAGTTGTCAAGAAAATTAATTTCTTAACATTTGCAAATCACTATGGAAATGTTCAGCTTGCTATTTCAATAGTGGCCATAAACCGTAGGAGTATAAAACGGCAGAAGGGCACGTATCTGACACATGAGTAGACGTAAATTTTCTTATAGTAATGGCAAGTACCTATTATTTAAAAGGGGAAAATATTCACCTCGAAGTAACTAATAAATTTTAAATGCTACACAAGTTTAGTTTTATTTTGGTGGGTTTTCTATAGTTGAGAGTTTATTTGTTTGGTTTTTAGTAACACTAACCTAGTATCCCTCTTCTAAACAAGGACTTATGTGTCTCTTGGATCACCAATCACACTCTCCTCAACCCTCCCTGGATACAGCAGAGCACAGGCTGCAGGCTTCTGCCCTCCAGCATGAGATTTAATTACTTTGCTCTCAGCATGAATAACTAAAATTGTTATTGTTCACCAAATGATCCAGCCCACCTAAAATCCGCTTAATGAAATTTGACTCCTACCTTCTAACATAGTGAAATCTCTCATGCTCACTGAAACAGTATTTATGTGAAACCACTCCAGAAAAGAAAAATAATGACCATGTAAATTAGGCAAAAATTATGATCTGTATTGTAACAGTATCCTGGCTTTCTTATTTTTTTGTTAATATTATGATATTATTTAAATATTAATTATATATTTTGTCATTTTAAATAACACACAATAAGAAAATAACTATGGAAATATGTGAAACATTATGTATACAGCAGGACAAAATATCTTGCAAAGACATTATCTTGGTGTCTCAGGAGAAAGGGTCTGTACAACGATATATCACACTAGGAACTCAGGTCAAACAATTGAATATGACATATTAAGTATCATCCTCAAAGAGGAAACACAGTCATCCCATCCCATGCCTTAAGAATGCAGAAGCATCTGTGGCAGGATGGTTTCAGCCCCCCTCTCTCTGCCAAATCTTATCTGCTGATGCTAAGATTAGAAGACCATCTTCCCCTAAACTCCTTGGTGCCAGCTGTGAGCTCCTTGCTGGGAAGGCAGAACATCCAAGATAAAGTGACTGACAGACACAAGGATTTTACGGATATAAAAGAGCACTGTAAAACTCAAAAACTCAGACTACAGTTTTGTTACTTCTCGAAGTGTATAAACTGCTTTCTCCAACATACTCAGATGTCAGTATGCTGTATTCCATACTTCTCTTCTAGCAGTTGAGTGAAAAAGATTTGGTAAGTTACATTGAGTTCTAACCTTACTATTTCTTTGCTATGGGTATCTTTATTTTTGTGCACTATTTATTCTACTGGTAGTATCTCTTTTGTTTATCCTGTGTAGTAAGAATTTTGCTTAAATTCTGGTCTCATATGTGTTTTCTTGTGACTATTACAATAAATCTATCCATGTTGTAATAATCCTGATCGATCATAACTAAAGAACCAGAGAGAGAACACGTGGTTTTGGAGTGCAGGCCACTCCAAGAGAATTAAAACCCATCTAAACTCTCTCATATTCATAACAGCATCCCTGGCATGTACAGCAGCTCTTTATGAGGGAAAAGAGGTTATTAAAGAAAGCAGGTGATCACAGACTGTCACATCAAGAGGAACAGCTCTACATATGTGGCCTGAGCAGCTGTGAGAGCCCACTAAGGGCAGTACCAGGGCCTTGAAGACCATTTGCACAGATGTAGGTCCTTCATATAAAGAAACGAGAGCCACACTTGAGTGTGCCTTCCTAACATTTACTCTTTTGGGGGTAAGAAAACCTACTGAGTCTTTCAAGATGGATTTTTTCTTAAAACATATATATGAATAAAATTAACTTTCCATCAGTTAAGTAACAGGACTTGGATGCAAAGATAATATGCCTGGTGCCCTGCTCTGGGTAAGCTTTGGGGTTTCTTATCCTCCTGTAAGAAAGTTCATGGAGGATGCTTGCTAACACTTCTGTACAAACTGTATTGAAACAGCCAGCACTACTTCTGTAGTTATCTGCTCAAACTTTAGGTCTATTTGTATTGAAATCACACATTAGTGACTCATGAAAAATTCATGGTTTGATAAATGGTTCCTGGATTGATGTTTACATGTCATTTTTAAGACAAAAATATTTCAGAGTAAGGAGAAATTTTGTAATTCAATTAAAGAAGAGATTTTTAAATTATAGGAATGGAAAAAATCAGCAACAAAACAAATCAGTGTATTTTGTGATCCATCTAGATTTGTTACTCTTTATCATCTGAGTTTAGCTTCAATAACACGTTTAAGAACATTGAAACATAGTGTTTCCTCATATTGCTTCTTACAGTGACACGTAACAGAGCAGTCAGTTTACACTTCAGGAGTGGCTCTTTGATGGACTGATTACATGGTTAAACTGCACCCAAAAAGATCCTGTACATAAACCATGTTACTTTCAGCACTTGGCAGACTATCCACATCAATTTGAAGAGACCATCAGAAACACTCTTTTCACTTGTAATAACAAGATAGACTGTTCAGCTTTATTAAAGACAGAAATACTTATTATTAATAAAAAGGGTGGTGTTCTGTTGATAATTCTTCATTAATTAATGCTTATCACTTTGGTTTCTTTTTTTAATGAAACACTTGTAAAGTCCGATTAAAAGAAAAGGAGAAAATTGCAGAGACTGAGTTCAGCAATCTTAAATACCAAATCAGGAACTGCAGAAGCAGATAGGAACACACATTACAAAGAAGCGAAATAAGCAATTTATAAAAGAATCATTAAAAGACAACCTGCAATATGGTTTTTAAGTTCAAAAACCAGTTTATTTGCCTAATTTAGAAATGTTAAAATTTGATTTCTCAAGGCCATTTATTTAAAAAACCTTTAGAAATCATGTAACACAAATTTCATCAAAGTTCTATACTTATTTCACTGCACACCGTAATGAAGATGGAAACAGGTCAGGTGCAATATTATTACAGAGGCAAAGAAATAAAAATTACTTTTGCAGAGAAATATTTTAATGATTAACCAACCTGAACTTGTATAAACATCTTGTACAAAGACCAAATGCACTGGTTTCAATGATGATTTCTAAAGCTTTATTATCTAATATATCT
Source organism: Climacteris rufus (assembly GCA_013398175.1). NCBI lineage: Eukaryota > Metazoa > Chordata > Aves > Passeriformes > Climacteridae > Climacteris > Climacteris rufus. The sequence continues at coordinate 523,800 of VZRZ01004779.1, read as the reverse complement.
AAATTCCATTTTGCACTGCTCAGGACTCCATGTTCAACAGTGTTAAAATTCATAAGATCTCTATTCTGGGAATCAAATGAAGCTTTAATTACTCTATTTATATTGACTAAACTATCTCTGGAATGAGATCTTTCTAGATAGAGAAAAAAATTTAAATGCAATATTTGCTATTGCTCCATGGTAATAATGATAGTAACAGTAAGTGCATAAGAATATCTCATTAAATATTTCTTATGACACAGACAACTTAAACAGGCAAAAAAAATTGATTATGCAATTAATTTATGTATGCATATTTTGTGTGCAAATATAGACACACACACACAAATAAATAAATATATATATATGCACATTCAGTAAAGGTGATGGACTTTATTTTATTTTGGTTTATTTTGGTTCTAATATTCCAGAATATTCCATATTGTTTGCTTGAGAAAAACTTTACTTCAGAAGGATATCTAGGGTGAAGTACTGTACCCTACAAAGAGAGACTGCTGGCATAAACTGATCAGAAACCATTAGATTCTGATTTCTGTCAAGGCAATGACAGCTGAGGACCTGTCTTACCAAATTTGTTATCTGTGCAGAGATTCTTGCTGAACTTAGTAAAATTTAACATGCTGTCCACAAGGTGTGGTACCTGCCTCCTCATTAGCACTATGCAACATCAGCCCCTATCTTTCCTACTGTGTACTTTATGATTAAAAATAAATGTCTATATAGCATTTCCTACATGCATACTGCAAACCTTCCCAATATTTGCCTTGTGTACCCAAATTCTGCAAATATCCAAGAAAAAACCAAACAATAATCATAATCCAATCCAATAGCAAACATGAATGATGACTGGGTTGCATCACTTAGGGGTAAAATATACTATGCTGTCAGTTTTCCTGAACCATCCATTACCAACACTGGAAAATATTACACAAGATGATCTCCAGGGTGCTGAAATCATATTTAAGGTTCTGAAATGCAAAAAAAAAAAAAAAATCCCAAAAATATAAATAAAATACATCCTCCCTGTAACTGCAATCTTGTAACATGATGCAACAGATATTCATTGCTGAGTGAAGAGCTTGTGAACCAGGATTAAATTAGAATAATTTAAATAAAGAGATTAGGTATTTTACCATTTTGATACCTCTGCATTCAAGAACTGAAATTACTTCAGCCTTCTGTCTTCTTCCCATTGATTTGCTATAGATCTACAGAGCCATGCTGATCAACTGGCCATCTGATGTGGCAGTGACAACAGATAAGAATTACTTAAACTATCAATAGCCAACACATGTAAATGCCCGCTTACAGTTTATCTTAATTACAAGGGGTTTTTTTCCCCCACCTATAGTTCATGTACAAGACAAAAATTAGTAGCAATTATATGTATAATATGGAAGACTTTCTTCATTACAATCATTTGTGAAATGACAGATGGTTAATTTCTTTAAGACTTCATATTAACTCATTCAAACTCCAATTGTCAGGATTAATTAAAGTCTCAGTATATGCACACTATTTTTAAAGAGCAAATGCTGTAAATTTGTTGAATTATTTGCTGGAAGGTGTCCAAAGAAGGGCATTGAAACTGGTGAAGGGATCAGAGAAGAAGTCTAATAAGGACTGTCTGAGGGAACTGGGATTATTTAGCCTGAGGAAAAGGTGCGCCAAGGAGGACCTTCTCTACAACTACCTGACAGGAGGTGATAGACAGGTGGGGGTCAGTCTCATTTCCAAAGTAAGAGGCAACAGGACAGGAGAAATCGTTCTCAAGTTGTGCCATAGAAGGTTTAGATTGGATGTTAGGGACAAAAAGTCTTCATTGTAAGGGCTGTAAGGCACTGGAACAGGCTGCCCAGTGAAGTGTTGGAGTAACCATCCCTGGACATGTAAATGTGGCACTTATGGACATAGGTCAGTGGTGGACCTCGTAGTGTTGGGTTGGAGTTGATGATCTTAAAGGCCTTTCCAACCTAAAGGAGTCTATAATTTTATATTCTCCATATATTCATGTTAAAATTTTTGATTAATATTTCCCGTTCCATTTTTTCAATATATATATTTAACTTAAATACAAAATGGAACCTGTATTTTAATTACTCATAGAGTTACCATCACACAGATTACCTTCAGTTAATACTTGAGTCATTAATCATAAATGACCACCAGAAGGTGTCTTCAATTCAAAACTGGAGACATCAAAAGCCAGGTCTACAAGAGTCTGTTCCCTGTTAATACTGTTACTTGATTGATTTTTATCTTCATCCACTCCCATATACCCATGCTCTTCTTGGTCCTCATTTTCTAATTATTTCTTCAGTGCAGCCATAAACAACAATTTCTGTAGAGCAGCTGGTCACTCACTCCCCCAGCAGGATCAGGGAGAGAATCAGAAGGGCAAATGCCAGAAAACTTGTTTGAGATAAAGACAGTTTAATAGGGAAAAAGCCATACACACAAGCAAAGCAAAACAAGGAATTCACTGCTTTGCAATGGCAGGCAGGTGTTCAGCCATCCCCAGGAGAGCAAGGCTCCATCACATGTAATGGTTACTGGGGAAGACAAACACCATCACTCCAAATGACCTCACTTCCCTCCTCCTTCACCCCCACCACTGTATATACTGAGCATGATGCCATAGGGTCTGAAATCTCCCTTTGGTCAGTTTGGGTCACCTGTTCCAGCTGGGTCTCCTCCCAACCTCCCAGGCATCCCCAGTCCCCTCACCAGCGTGGCAATATGAAAAACAGAAAAGACCTTGGTTCTGTGTAAGCCCTGCTCAGCAATAACAAAAATATCTCTCTGTTATCAAACCTGCATTCAGCAATAATCCAAACACAGCCACACACCAGCCACTGTAAAGACAACTCTGCCCCAGCCCAAACTAGTACATCTATGTTCAGAACTTTCCTACCTTTTTCTTTTAATTATGTAGATAATAGAAATAGCTCTGGCATATGCATGTTCTATTTCTGAGGTCTGTTTTAGAGATCATCCTGCTTTCTGAGATGCTGTTTCTGTCAGCAATTACTTAGTCCATTGTTGTTCTTCAGGGAGAACAGCTACCATGAACTCATCCAGATCTCTTTTCTCTCTTCCAGCTATTAGCTTATGTACTTATTCTATATTTGGTGTTAACATAGTAAAAAAGGAAAAATAAGGCAACTGTAAGGAAACCTTAGGAAGAAAATCCACATGGGGATATGTCCAAAATCCAGTGTTCTTTTTCACACCCATATGAAAAAACAAAAGCTCCAGAACTGCATATTAGTTATACTACTAGGAAAATATAAAAGTGAATCTATATGACTGGCAGTTACTGATGTAGGATTAAAAGTAACTGAAAAAACAAGCATACATTCTCCTTGCATCTGCCTGTGAGGCTAGAAGGGTTCTGGAGACAGCTCCAAGGTGGCTATACCTCTGACAAGGCTCAAGACAGATACAGCCTGAGCTGAACTTTTGGAACAGATATAATTTGTTTCACAAAAGAACAAAATCATGACACTGTATGTGATAACGAAATCCATCCCTAAAACACCTCAAATTTCCAATCATGAAGTTTTTTTCTTTCTAGGAGAGCCAAAACCCTCAATGTGTGCACTGCTCTCTACCAAGGTAGGCAATACAAGAAAGATACTAGGACCAAAAATATGTAGAGAAATACCATGTATTTATATGCAAATATAACCTCCAAAAACACAGGATATTCTAATCCTAGTTAAAACTAGTTTTTAAAAAACCTACTCTAAGAAGGTTTTCAATTTTATATTTTATTTCACACCAGACTTTCATCTGAAGAAAACTATTTTGCACACCAAAGCCTAAAAGAGGTGTTGTGGTGCCTCTGGGGGTGGCTTGCAACCGGGCCCAGCCGCGCCACCTTTCCCCCCACCGCGCAGCAGCTGGGGTGGCGCAGCCCCGGCTGGCAGGGGCTGTCCCCGCCCAGGGGAACAGCTCATTGGTTCCCATGCCGGCTGCGGACAGCCGACTCACTGGCTGGCGCCACTGTCAATCATTGTGGTCCTCCAGAGTGATTGGCTCTCCCGACTGCCCTCCCCTCGCCTCCGTCTTATAACACGCCCTGACCTCCATTTTGAGTGGTCTTTACCGCACCATGCTTCAGTGAATAAAATCCTGCTGGCAATAAGCGGAAAAGAACCCTTTCTCATCTCTTTGCTTCCCTGCATAAATTAAACCACTGTGCGTGAACTAAGCCTAGATTCTGCGGGAGTTCTGATGCCCAGCTTGCCTAAAGATCGGAGACTGGATGAAGCCAAAGTCACTTCATTCAGGAAAACGAGAACGATGTAAAAGGCTCTGAGTTACTCGTGCTTTCTACCCGCGGCAAAGAGGCATATGCTTCTTTTACTACCCTTTGACTTTCAGACTTTTTTCTTTGCACAAAATCTCTTTTCTTTACTTTTTGGTTATTCCTGTTCTGGATTTTCCTCCTAGCCTTATGGAATACATAACTCCTAGCTTTGAGTTCCTTTGAATTCTCCACTAGTAATTCCAAATTCTGTAACTCTAATAACGGATTTTATGGCTCTAAACAGGCTATACTCTCATCTAGGACTCAGCTTGAAAAGACTAACACATAATTTGAATATTGACCAGCCCACATTTTGTGTGGTATCTGCATACCAAGAAGTCTGTGTCAGTATCTCTTAGAGCACTGGGAAGACGAAGATATACTAAGTCATCTCAGCCAAAAAAGACAAGTGGATGGATAAAATACATATTTCAAGGCAGGCCTACCATTACTCCCTTTATCTTCCTCCACAGCTCTTCATCAAATCATCTCAACTTTGCTAAACCCACCTAAGTTTCATCATCCTCAAAATATGTTTTGTAATTTCCGATTTCGTGGAACAATACATATTTGTTTGCATGGTGGAGGCTTCTCCATGGAGGCTTCTATTGCAATATTAATCAGTGTTACTCCATGTAACATCCTGTGAATTTTTATACTTTTCAACCAGTCAGGAAGAGTAAATATTTTGAAGAATATTTTGCCTGACAGCTAAAGTTAAAAAAGCTTTAATTTCTCTCCACTTTCATTCACGTCTGCCATTTTCTATATTCCCTCTTGAAAAGAAAAGTTTAAGGGAAGGATTTTCTAAAACACTTAACAGAGACCTATTTCCCCTAAAGGAACATCTGTAACACCCACTGATTACAATGGCAGGACTGTAGCATAAACGCAAAATGATTTTGAAAATCCCACCTTAAGAGATTTCAGTCTAGACCTTGACAAGAACCTTGTCACCCAATTCTTTTTTGCCTTAATTCAAATTGATCTCTCCACACCTTTTACCAGTGACATTTTAAAATGAAATTTCTATCTTTTAAAAGGTATTTAATTGTGTACACTTTCTAGACTTTCACCACAGATTATTTTTTAATTTTTTTAATGTAGACAGATGCACTATTTATTCCTAGGTAAATCTTACTTCATTCCAATTTTTATTGTATACCACTTGTATACCAAAACTCCCACTTATGATAAAGTGATGCTTTCAAAATCTTCTATTATGATGTCAAAATTGACAATGATTGCAAATTCTACATCTCTAGTGGTGCTCCCTGATTTATTGCTAGTAGAATAACCAGCCAGACTAGAGCTGCAAATACAATTTCTTCAGACAACTGAAAAATATATTTTTTACTCTTCTCCTAATTCCAACCCTTTTTATTTATCATTTTCTTTCTAAAAGGCTCCATCTTATAAGTCTGCCACCAGCAACAGATAGCCATTGGATATTTGGATTCCATCACACATATATTTATGTTACACAAATATAAGCTGTAAAGTAACCTGACTGGTGTTGAGGCTTGTAACTTACTGCCTGTTCTCATAGTTCACTAGTAAAAACTTTGAGATCATCCACATGTCCAGATGGGTCCATAAAATACCTTTGAACACTTTTTCAGCACAAAGTTAACAGAAGGTTGGATATGTACAACGTGACAGAATAAAGTTGTCTCAGCAATCAAGTACTGGCCAAAGTTGGTTTAATAAAACAGTAATGTTCTCAAGGCTCTCCAGAAACAGCTGGTGCTGCTTCTATTCTTTTTGGAATAGCATTGTGACCAGGGTTTTTCAACACATTCCAGGGGCTCCTGGAAAAGCAGTTACAACATTACAGCACCATTATCAAAGTCAGCGCTTGTCTGGTGAAGAAAATGAGAGGTACCACAGTGGTGGATGAAATGCTGCTGTTGCTTTGATCCTGCTCTTGTCTGCAGGAATCTGGAGCAACTTACCTAATAATAAATGTTAGGAAACAAATGGGGGTTTTGTCTGTCTTCTCATGCAGCAGAGAGATTTCTCAATGCATGAAGTAGTTCCTCTCATTTCCCTGGCACTTATGTGACTCAGACACTCTGATCATTCACTGAATATCAAGGACAGTACTATTTTTGATAAGACAAGATGCTTCAGCTCTACAGGAGAGGAGGCCTTCCTTAAGTGTTGCTCACCTGATTTTGAAGAGGGTTCTCTATTTGAAAACAGGGACAAAATTATAATTCAGTGATGGTAAGGCAGAGGAATATTGATGCTTTGCCCTTTGGTCAGCCTTGGTGCCATCTCCTGTGATGCGTCCAATTTTCCTTAGGGTACACCTTTCCTGATAGTTTACAAACGCACACCAAAACAGCACAGCAAATGTATCTTTCATAAACATTGCACATCAGCTGCCTTTCCTGGGAACAAAAGGACTTGGGGAGAACAGTACAGCCAGTACTCCTCACTGCGCAGTATCAGGGAAGAGCTAACATACACACCCAGCCTTGGAAGCCGTGAAGTGTTCCTGGCTTCTGCAGTTCAGATAGACCCCTTGATGCCAAGAGATAACGTGAAGAGCTGTCTGAACTGCTTCTAACAAAAACCTACACAGCACAGTAAAGGAGCTGCAATGAAATGTGCTTTCATCTTCCTTTCCCCACCCCTGCAACGGTATGAAACTTGTCACTGGGTAACTTGTTTGATGGCTAGATTTTCCAGAACACATTTTTGTTGCCACAGATCAATTGCTAGTGTCTATCAAGCTTACAAATAATTACTTCTGTACTGATGTGTAGCATATAATCATCAAGTTTGGAATACTTTTAAGATATTTGTGTGTGTTTTATATTGATAAATAAATATTTGCCTAAGCACATCTTAGCAGACTTTACATATCTGAAAAATTCTGCCATCAAATTTGCTGTCATTTAAGAACACTATGATTTGTTCTAACAGGCAGAACCACAGATGATATGAAGTCTACAGTATTGTTCAGGTCTCAAAAACTCAAAATATGAATTTAGAACCAACATAGTTAAGAAAATAGTAAACTTTGACCAGATATTCCATTTTGCTGTTACCCCAGGATGATTTCACTTTTGTAATTCTACTTCCTTCACAGGTGTGCCCTTTGAAAAAGTTAGGATTTAAGCAGAGATACTGTGAACACCTCTGGAGGACTTCAAACTACGATGAAGCTCACCCTATGGAAGGTGTACTAAGTGAGTAAACCCAGGGTATTCAAGGCAGACTGGAATATCTGTTCAGACTGCCATCAACCACAAACTTTATTTACCTCTCTTGCATTAAAATGATGCAGACAGAATTTAAGTACATTCAATTTCATCTTCTCAAGGGTTAGGAATAAGGTAATAAAATTTCCTTACCAAATATTTGGACACTCCAAACTGATTAAAAACACATGAATGAATTAAAACAGATACTCTTGATGAATCCTCACCTTTCTGGAAAACAATCTTCTTATCTTTAATAGGACTGGTCATTTATCCCTGCTTTGAACAGTGTGAAATCTTTAGCTTTGTTTTTTTAAATGCACTGTCATTAAAAGACTCCACTACAGGTTTCCAAATCCTACATATCAATGTTAACACTGTGTGACAGCTGGTGTGTTCCAAACTCATCACATTTATTAATCTGTAACAAGGTAAATGACACAATTACCTGCTGTAATTACTGTTGCTGACAATATATTTTTCCTGGTGATTGGTCTGTGTGACTCAGAGCTGCTTATCTTTGTCAGTCCAGTCCAAATCTCCATTTCCATGTGACTTGGACATTAACTTACAAAGTATTTACAAATTAGTTCCAATATCTGCCAAGACAGATATTTGGGATAGTATAAATTCATCGTTTATTGCATGATTAAGCAGTCTACCACTCTAATATTATTTGGCGTTAGAAAAGAACTATTCACAATTAAATTCTGTGCCCCATTTAAATTAAATGCATATTTCTTTTACTAGTATATTGGATGGGAGACATACCAAAACAGGTAAATATAATGAAGGAATAAAATGCAAATAAATAAGGACATCGATATTTTTTTAAAATGCTCATTTCAAAAACATACATGACTTAGAAAACAAAAGGATAAAACCTTAAGATGCTTAATTCTAATTTACTTCTTGTGACAATTTTAAAGAACAGCTACAAAAGACAACTGTGACTTTTGATTTTGAGCAATGTGAGTCACAGGCTAATAAAGCTTGCTCACTGCATGTGTTTTCCCTGGAATACCTTTTGCTTTTAAAATATGAAATAGATACAATTCCTTCCACCCTTTCTCCAAAGAATATGTTTTAGAGGATGTGAAAAGACTGCAACATGTAACGACAGAAAGAAGCAGTCTTTTTGAGATGATTTGGAAGCTTGTCAGAATGAAAAAATACTCCTACAAAAACTCCTACAAACCATTTAGGTAGAGCAGCTTCCTATTTTACTGCTAAGCTTGTTGACTGAGCTATTGGTTCTTGATAGAAATATCAAGATTTTCAAAGGTTTTTTTGTTTTTTGTTAGGGGGACCTCAATTTTTGCACAACTGATTACATAAACTGTAGAGAGGATGGTTCCAAGAAGGTAAATCGATTACCATTTCTGAAATAATTTCAATTTTCAATTTTCTAGTTCAGTGCTGAAGATGACACAAAATTACCAGTGTTTTCTTAAAAAAAAAAAAATAGACA